>PVJO010000966.1:39196-195815 GCA_004026905.1 Hystrix cristata | reverse complement strand
CAAAGACACAGAAAAGGTCACATTCACCTCTACTGACAGAGGTGTGAGCGCACGCTTGTGTGTGCGTGTGTGTGTGTGTGTGTCCTAGTGTTCTAGGGATTGAACCCAGGACCTTCATACTTTGCTACATCCCTAGTCCATTTTTTATTTTTATTTTTTTAAATTTGAGATGGGGTCTTGCTAAATTGCTAAATTGCCCGGGTTGGTCTCAAATTTGTAATCCTCCTGCCTCAGCCTCCAAGAGTGCTGGAATTATAGGCATGTGTCACCTTGCCCAGTGAAGGTTAGGTTTTGAACATATGTTTTCAGAGGACACAATCAACTCACTATAGGACTTTATCAAAAAGCCCCAAGAGAGGTAAGAGGATGAAGTTATACATCCTCCAGGTGCTCTGCTCCCAGAGTACCCCAAAGTATGCAGCCCTCCTGTCTTCCACTCCTCTGCTCCCCAGCACCCCAGTGCGGACTCCCTGACTCCCTGTATGTCCCATGTATTCTGACAGATTGCTCTGGACTGCCAAGTACTAATAAGAAGCAATAACTGGATCAACAAGTTATTTGTATAAGAAGTAGAAAACATGCTGTCAGCACTTACTGTGAACAAAGCTCCCTGGACAAATGCCAGGATTTGGAGTCTGACCAGGTCATCTTGGCTGGGCCAGGCTGTCCCTGGCTCTTGGGAGGGGACCAGACGGCTGTGGACCTGGTGCGCCCTGGTCCACCTTTGTACCACTGAAAAGAGGCAGCCTCGTGTGCTCTCCATGGCCGGGGCCCTTGCTTCCCCCAGGGCGCCTGGACAGATCCCGCGTGCCTAATCTACCAGGTGCGCATCATAGTACCAGTCTGTTCGTACCACGGGGCCGGCCGGGATGTCACAAATGGGTGCCAAAGGCGCGAAGATGCTGAGATGCTGCTCTGCACGGTTGCGCCTTGGGCAGCTGGGACCTCTCACGCACACCGTTGGAGTAGCTTGCAGGGCGTGAGCCACGTGGGGGTTGAGGGAAAAGAAGCCCCTGGCCTGGTCAGCTCATTTCCCACTCTCCCTGGCCTAGTTCCTGGCTGTGCCACACATGCACGTACACGCCGCTGCCATTCTTGAAGCCTGAGTCCTGGTGCTTACGGCCTGAAAATAAACACCTACTTCCCTTGGGGGCATTTGGATTTAATGTATTTGTACTGCACAGATTGTTCTCATTCCTTGGTGTCTGACCTAGTGAAGGCTGAAATTGACTTCTCAGCTCTTTCCATGTTTAGGGAGGGAGTCGCCTCTGCAACCTGAACTGAGCCCACACCCATCTTAACAAAGCAAGATTAGGCCCCCAGCAGGTGGGGAGAGGAGATCTCCCGTTGCTGCACGGGTGGGTGTCCTTTTAGGGCCAGGGAGAAAAGTTGAAGAAAAGTCTATATGACAAGGATGCTTTCATGATGAAGGTCTCTGTTGTGCTAATTCAGGTGGAAAAATTTTAAAATACTCTTTGTCCTCTTCTGTGGGCAGAAGGAAATAACTGGAATTCAGGCACTGCTGAGTTTTCCTTAATTGTATGTGTACATACACAACGCACACCATGTAGAATGTGTTTATAACTACATAATATGTCTTACATATCATATAATTACACTGTATTATATGGGATTTGACCATCCTTTTGTGTGTGTGTGTGCTGGGAATCGAACTCAGGGCCTTGTAGTTGCTAGGCAAGCGCTTTACCACTTGAGCTAAATCCCCAGCCCCTGGCCATCCTAACAGGTGTGTAGTGGTGTCACTGCTGTCTTAACTTGCATTTCCCTGATGACATGTGATATGGAACATTTTCTCCTATTCTTGTCTGTGTAAAAACAACTATTTTCTTTCTTTTTTTTTTTTTTTTTTTTTTTGGTGCCAGGGATCGAACTAGGGCCTTGCCCTTGCAAGGCAAGCACTTTAACCACTGAGCTAAATCCCCAGCCCCAAAACAACTATTTTTGTAACACCTCCTTAAAGATTCTGGAAGGCAATTCATACTTAATATCATTTACTTACAATATAATTTTGCTCAAAAAGTTGATACAATGAACTAATATATAAATAAGAAATAAAAGGAAGTTAATTAACAATGACATCATACAGGAGACATATGCTTGTCCTGATCTGTAGAATCACTTTGAAAGTGATGACCACAAATGAACATTTATATGGGCATCTCAAATTGGCAGGTAAAATATTGCGCTTCAGCAATGGGATTTTTGGAAATGGCACAACTTCTGGAAAAGCAAGTAAAACGGTATAACCTTCCATCATGTTCATTATAGATGTGCCCACAGATGCTCAATGTATATTAAAATCATGCAAAAGATACAGCATTTTGTGTTTGTAAGTAAAATGGAGTCAAGGTCTAGGCTCTAATTATCATAAATAGGGTGTCTAGTTTGTTTTTATTGGATTAATATCTCATGTAATGTTGAAAACTTGACAGAACAATTCATACCAGCAGTGCTACCCAATTAGCATGATAAACGCAATGTGAGGTGCTGGTGATCAAACCCAGGACCTCACACATGCTTGGTAAGTGCTCTCATTGAGCTACATCCCCAGCCACTATGTTACATTTTAAATCGCTTTTCTAAAAGATGGAACTCTGGCTCTAACAGGAATATTATGTATTTAACTCATTTACTTAGAGATTTGAATCCAAGAAAGAAAAGCAAAGTTGCCAGAAAGCAGACTGGTTTAGAAATCAAAAGGTGTGAGCCGAGCACAGTGAAAGGGAATCCCTTCCTATTGCCTAACACCAAGGAAGAGACTGAAATGACTGTACAATTCGCAGACAAAAAGAACTGGGTCTCCAGAAGCCTTCCTGGGCATTTGGTCACTGCGGCCGGCACCAAGATCAGGCATTGCCTTAGGAGCTCAGTCATGGGGAATGACGCTGACGCAAATGCAGGACCACGAGCTGAATGGCAGAAACCGTGTCAGCCTGACTTGAGCATGACCTGCCTTTGCAGGGCCAGGTGGCATTTTCTAAGTGCCTGTATACACCATGAATCACAGGCAGGCCAGGTCCTGTGTCAGCTACCAAACTGCAAAGCGGAGATGGGCAGGCTGGAAAGGCTGGATTGAGAGGGAAGACACGGGGCAGTAGTTCCCATCCTGGCTGCACCCTGGGATCACTTGGGAAGTCCTTAAACTACTGATGCCTGAAAAATTTCCCCCTGAAAAATATCAGCTAATTTTATTAGTTTTGTGTGCACTTTTTAAATATATGGTTTCCAGAGAGCTTATTTTTGGGAATCACCCCTAAATTTTAATTATTTTCTCTCTTCAAATCTGGTGCTTTACTTATGTTTTGTGACCCATAAACCCCTTCACAAAACGCCTTACACATCAGGGCTGAAATCCACCTCTGAGATTCTACTTTTTTCTCCCTCTAATTCACAATTTCTTAACCATGAACTTGCCACCAAGTTCAATGCAACGACAGCCTCCTTTTATTTTTCCATCCCTCGCCATGCAGTGTCAACATAGCCTTGCACAAAAGCCACCACAACAATACACACACACACACACACACACACTTCATTGAAGAAATCTATCCAGCCGATATTTATTTAATCTAGAACTGACACCATCCTTGTCACCCTTGTTATTGATCCTTATAAAGATTGTTTTAAAAATATATAATATGCCTCATTTTACCTTTAAACACTTCTCCTTGCCTCAAACTCTTGAATATGCTTAATTTATAATGGCACTTGCATTGCTATGGCAATGCTCTGCTATTCCCGAATAAATGCAACTAATCTTTAGAGACTCTTTCTGTCTTTTTCTGTTTGACAGCAGCTAACTTGTTCAATAGTGAGATCTACTCATGGTATTCAGACATAATTGGCTGAGGGTATGACTTCAGAACTGGTAATTTTTAAAAGTTCATCAGGTTCTAGGGCCATAGCTCAGTGGTAGAGTGTGTGCTTGCTGTACATGAGAATCTGGATTCCATTTCCGGTACCAAAAAGAAAAAAAGAAAAATCTGAGGAGGCTGAGATCCCTGTTCAAACCCAGGCTGGGCAATTTAAGGACTTAGTGAGATTCTGTCTCAAAATTAAAAAACAAATTTTTTTTAAAGGCTAAGCATGTAGCTCAGTGTGATTGCCCTGGGTCCCATTCCCAGTACGGGGTGCTGAGCAAGCTAGGCATTTTAACGTACAGTTGGAATGAAGAACACCTAATCTGGCCACTGGGAACAAAAAGTGAAATGTTTTACCTTTTGCTCTCTGATGCTTTTACAAGGTAACAAAAAACAGATGGACACTGGAAAAAAAAAAAAAAGGAATCTGGGCCCAAACATTGTATTAGTCCTGCAACAGTGAGTAGTTATATGACCTCAGGGTAGTTAATTTATCTCTCTAACTCAGTGTCATCTATAAAAGGAGGTTAATGACACCACCTGCCTTCTAACTAAGGGGTGAGGCTGAAATGAGCTCCTGTGTGATTACTTAGCTGGCACTTGACAGGAAGTACTCAGTAATAATTATCATCATCGTTGTCGTCGTCATCACCATTATTTAATGGAATAAAAACATTGGACTGAAGATTCACATGCAATATATTTGCCTCCGCGAAAAAGTACACATTATAAAATGTGAAAAGTAAATCCTTTAAAATTATTTCATATTCCTAGAGATGTTTCCCTTGTAACATACGCTTGGGAAGGCGTGTCACAGACTTGCAGTGTTCGTAATTGGATCTGACCCCAAACTCTTTCTGTGTTCCCAGCCTGGAACCTCGTTTTCTTAATCCTCTTCCACAAAAGCCTGCTGTAGTCTTTTTCTCAGAATGTTACATGTCTGTGATTTCTCTCCATTTACGCTCTGTAAATGTTAATTCCAGACCTGTGCATGCAGCACTCTCTGACCCTAACGGCTCTACAAAATGGACAAAGACCTTCGCATGTAACTTGCAATCTGCCAGGTTGGTGTGAGGGGAAGGAATATTTTGTGGCACTGAGATTGTAAGAACAGGCTGGGGAAACCAGCTATAATCATGTATATCTTTTCTTAAGATGGGAGAAGAATGATAGCAGGCCAAGCCGGTTGTCATCAGAAAGCCTCCAGAGAGCTGTGAACTGCGCTAATGCTGTGAAGAGCTCCTGCGGCCTGCGGTAGAGACAGGCGCCGGGCTGCCTCCTGGGCTGCCTTTCCTCAAAGCCAAGTCCAAGTGCGGCCTCCTGAGCAGCCTGACGTGATAAGACCAAATGCAAACACAAGGGGGAATGAACTCCAAGCCGAGAGATGGATCCAAATGTCCGAATCCCCTTGGACTGTACCTGTTTGTCTGTGGCAAATGACAGAATGCAGGCCCGGTGACTTAGGAAGGAAGACATGCAGCAGACGGGTGCTCAGGAGCTGCCGTGCATGCTGAGGAGGCTGTAGCACAGGCTTAGAGACAGGGTCAAACAAAGGAGCCACCAGGCCGACCACAGGCCACCAGGGCAGATTCCAGTCCCCATTGCAAAATTGTTTGACACACGCAATTTGTTGATGCAATTTTAAACTTTAGTCCATATTTTAATACACAAAAATTTGATCTTAAAAAACCACATCAACTGCTTTTGAATTAATTTGTTTCTAAACCATATTTTTGCCACAAAATTTAAATCAACATCATGTGTTATGAGCAAATGGAAAAATATGAATGAGCGTATTTTTTTGAGTGTATTTATTTTAAATATTACTAAGGATTATACAAAATGAATTCTAATATAATACATAAAGTGTATTTTATATGTGAAATCAGTGAGTGATTGTACGCTCTGCCAAAATGATGAAGTTAGTTTTTAAATTCCTTTCATGCACACTAGGTGTTCAGTTTTGGCTCTTCAGTGGCCTCTAAAGGTTCTTGTACTAATTGGTTTCCAGCTAAGGGTGCTACTGGAGATAGTGGAATCTCCAGTAGGTGGGGTTAACGAGGTCATTGCAGGGAGATATTGGGATGCTGGCCCCTTTCCTGTCTCTCTCTTTGCTTCCTCATAGGGATGAGGTGAGCAGTGTTGTTCCCCCATGTACTTCCACCATGATGTTCTGCCTTGGTTCAGGCCCAAAAGCAATGAAGCCAGCTGACCATGGACTGAAATCTCTGAAATCAAGAGGCAAAACAAACTTTTCTTCCTTGTAAATTGTTTATCTTGGGTATTTTGTCAAATGATGGAAAGCTGACTAACACACTAAGCTACAATATAAAATGACTTTGTTGATCAAACTAGGAACTTTGGGAAAGTCTTGGGAAAGAAAAGACCTGCTATGCAGTAAAGTTTTAACCTTGTCTACAGAGGCAGCTGACCTTTGCTCCTGGGAGGAATGTTCTGCCTAATAATAATAATAATGTTGTCCTTTACTGGGGGCCTACAGCCACACAGGAGACAGTCAATGCTAACAATATAATTTACAGCCAGGCATGGTGGCATGTCTGTAATTCCAGCACTCTCGGAGGCTGGGGCAGGAAGATTCCAAGTTTGAGCCATGCCTAGTGATATAGTGAGACCTTGTCTCAAAATAAAAATTTCTAATAAAAGCAGGAACTGGGGATGTAGCTCAGTGTGAAGGCCCTGGGCTCAATTGGTCCCCAGCAACACACACACACACACACACACACACACACACACACACACACACTCACACACACACAATTTTCAGTATGAGCTTTTGGCCATTCATAATCAGATCAACCTCTGGAGGGACTGGGAACTAAGTTCAGCTCTACGTGTGGCCAAACCATATCCATGTGATTGACACCAAATAAAAAAATCAAGACATCAAGTCTCGAGTAATCCTTCCTGGTGGGTAACTCTCCATAAAAAATGCCACACATCATGGCTGGAGGGAGTTAGCGCCATTTATGCCTCTGCTGGGAAAGCTTTGCACTTGTAACTCTCCCGGACGCTGCCCACTTGCTTCCTCTTTTGGCTGATTTAAATCTGTACTCTTTAGCTGTACTAAACCCTAAGTGTGAATGTGTCAGGTTTTAGTGAGCTTTTTCAGTCCTCCTAGCAAGTTATCAAAACTGTTTATGATCTTCAGGACCCTTGAACTTGCAGCTGCTGTCAGAAGTGAAAGGGATCTTGGGAACTCTGAATGTCACACGTGTCGTCTAGTCCTAAATATCCCTAATCCAAGCAGTCACGGAATCTCCATTTGTGTCCACACCAGACAGGTTCTGTTGGTTCTCTGCCCCATTCCCTTCATGTCTCTGCTTTCCTTTGTGTCATCTCCCACGTCCCTTCTCTCCAAGGGAAGATCCGTAGGTGGGAGGAAATGAGGACCTTGCTCCTTTCTGCTCCATCGGGGCAGCACCAGCGACTTCATAAACAGGGAGCCGAACAGCATCAGAGGCTCCCAAAGTGGCCCCAGGGCAGCATCTTCAGATGCTCAGCAGCTCCCCACCAGGGACTGGAGCAGTTTCTGACCTCTGGGTAACACCCTCTTCCCTCCTTGCACGTCCAGCACTTTGTCAACATCCCCTGCATTCATTTCCTCTCTGCTTTCAATTTTCCTGAAAGGACAATGACTGATACAGATCTCCACCTGTACAGTGGGAGTCCTAATGATATCTCTCCTCTTTGTCATACAGAACTACTGTGAGCATCCATTATTCACTGGTTGTTAGGTTACTACAGAATCATCTAATTTCACAGTATTATGATCCTGCAAAGAAGGTCATTCTCATAAGGAAATATGTGTAGCGTAGTAAGGGGATTTCTCTGGGACCTGGAATGAAGATTTTCTGTCTCATGACCCATTTTACCTGACCAGGTTGTCCTATGTTTACAGATCTTACTCGCTGTAGTTGTCATGAAGCATACGAGATGGTTATTAAAAGCTTAAACTCTGTAATCAAATCCCAGCTCCACCATTTATTGCCTGTGCGGCCTTAGGCAAGGGACTTAATTTTTATGCCTCATTTCCTGGTCTGTAAAATGAGAATAATAGACCTGCCTCACTAGCTTTCTGCGAGGATTAAATGCAGTAATAATTCATACATGACCAAAATGTTATACAAGCAAAATTTCATGGGACTCTTAAGGAAGGATCTTTATTTTGTTTTTCATTGTCCGTTCAAAATTTATTCAGTGGAAGATCTTTCCCTTCCCTTGCTTGAAAAACCATTCCCTAATACTTCTGATTATTCTTAAATAACAACATATCATTCCCTAATACTTCTGATTATCCTCTAAAACCATATTACATTGCAAAACACAGTCTCACAAGGCCGAGTTTGATCCCCAGCACCAAAAAAGCAAAAACAAAAACAAAACACAATCTCATCTAGGTGTGGTGGTAAAAGCCTGTAATGTAACCCTGGCACTCAGAAGGCTGATACAGGAGATTCACTGTGAGTTCAAAGCCAACCTGGGCTACATACTGAGTTCAAAACCAGCCTGAACTACAGAGCGAGAGTCTATCTCAAAAAAAATCAACTGGGAGAACAAAACGCAATCTCCTTCTGATACTTAGGAAACCTGTCTCATAATAAAAGCTTCCAGATTCTTTCAGCCTTCCTTGGCTGGAGTCTTCTGATGAGATGCCAGGTCTGGAGGTGGGGGTGGGTGATTCTCTATTCCCTCATTGTCACGCTCCAAACTGACTGTCGATGGAGGTAGGAAGAAAGCTGAAGAAGGGGGTAGGCAAAAAGTTCCCATGTGACTGGTTCTGTGGGTTTCCCACTTTCTCAGCTGGTTCCTTTACACCCTGTGCTTCAGCCCCCACCAGCACAGGGCACCACATTTTGGAGTTGAGTGTAATCTGCGTTCTTCTGCTTGCTGACCCCACAGTTCTGTGTGCACGTGTGCACACTCCAGGAGGGTTCTCTGCTGTGGGTCCATGGTCGGTCCAGATGGGCCCTGGGCCAAGGTTTTTAGAAGACTCCAAGCCAGCGTCCTCATCCTCACGGTCCGCGTGGGGATGAGGTCTTTCTCCCGACAGACTCTGGGAGGGCAGGTTGAGCTTATAGTGGAGGCGACTCTCCTTCACCCCTCGATGCCCTCTCTGGTCCTCCCTTCCCTCCTGCTCTTCATATTCCTCGGGTGCAGTCACAAGGCAGAAGACATGTGCGAAGCCTGGGACAGTGCTGGGGATACCTTTCCTAACTTGAGTTGGAGGAGGAAGCCTGTTTGTGCACTCTGTGGATCCAGGAAGGAAAGAGTCTTTACAGCGCCTTGTTACAAATATACCTTCTTCAAAAATGTTGAAGAGTCATGGGCCACAAACATCTCTGTCCAAACCGTTGCCTAGGGACCCCCTAGCGCAACATACTATTCTAGTGCCAAGGATTATTCATGTGTCTGTGATGTAAACACACCTATAGCACTGCCAGCCTTTAAGAGTGCTGCACCTACAATTAAGGCCAGTCCATAATGCTCGATAATGATAGTAAATGACTACGTTATGGGTTATGCATTTATTATACTGCATCTTTACCTTAGAGTGTCCTCCTTCTGGTTACTAAAAATAGGCCAAGTAGCAGCCTCTTCCATTCTTGTTTGCCACCTCTCTGTATCACAGCTGGGGCCGAGTGGCATTGCTGACCTGTCTCACCCGAATGAGAGTGAGCACACACCATGATATCTGCACAGTGATGAAAGCATCTACCAACGAATGCCTCAGAACACAGCCCCACTGTTGAGCAAAGCACTACTGCATTTGATTTGACTAGAGGGGTCAAAGGTCGTGTAACTACTTTTCAACTAAATCTTATTTTGTAAAATCTTTAGGGTGACCAGTTCTACAACTCAACTTGGTATTTCAAATCTCTTGTCTTCGTACTCCTGCCAAATCTGAGAAAAGAAGAGCCCTATTTTTACATCTTTTATATGTGAAGAGCACTTAGAACAGTGCCCAGGATATGTTAGCTATTAATAACTATTGTGGACAGACATAAGACAGCATGTGTGTGGTTTAAAATAATCAAGTGGGGCCAAAACAAAGGAATCACTTCTCTTACAAACAGCCCTAATCAATTTGATGTTGTATCCTCTCCAGTTTATTTTCAGAGTAGGAGAGACTTGTATCCATTTGGATTGGATTGGCTGAGTTTAGCTTATGCAAAGTGACACACAATGATGCTTTGAAACCAAGCCCCACTGTGTAAATGTGTGAGGCAGCAGCTCTGTCCTGTGTAGGCTGCTGGGGGAGCCAGCCCAACCTGGTGTGTGGGGAGGAGAGTGTAGAAAAGTTAACAGCCAACATATTTGGGGACAGAATCACTATCATTTTGTTCAGCAGATGTAGTAGAGAAAATGAATGGTGCCGTTGACAGTCTTGGAAAGATTCTTCCATGGTTTGTCTTTCCCAGGAAAAAAAGTTATTTAAACTGAAATAGTTTCACGGGTTAGCAAAGACGATTTTTCGTTACATAACGACAATCTCTCTCTTTACGTTTTCTTTTTCTTAGAAAGATGAAAGGTGTGCTGGATGTGGATGAGATGCAGTTCCAGTGGGACCAGTGGATTCCCAGTCATAAGAACCTGGACTGCACAGTCACTGAGTCTCCTGGAGTGTTTCTGTCCTGCATAAAGTGGGGACCACAGTGCCACAGCCTGCTCAACTCACGGAACTGTTTTAAGGATTTAGTGGGCAAATTAGCAATAATATTATTTAATATTATTATTATTATTTCATATTATTTAATATGAAAGCACCCGATGAGTGTGTCAGATCAACAAGTTTTGCTGTTGTGTTTGGGATCCGCTAAAGATACATTTTATATTGAGCAGGGTGAAAGAAAAGACAAAAACCCCCCAACGCCAGGAGTTTTGTGACTGCAGTCATATAAATCAGTGAACACTAGCTTGGTGAGTTCATTTACTTCACTAAACAAACTCCAGTTTTTCAATTGACATGTTATGGAACAAAAATTAGATAGGAAGCAGTGGCAGACTGTGATGGAGATGGGAAAGGGATAAGGAGACAGGGTGAGGTGGGAGGGAGGGATGGGAAAGAATTGGGATGTGATGTATACATGCACCAATTCCGAGTGATGAGTGTGTTCATCGTAGTACATCGCAAACATTCTACTAAAGAAAGGGGGAAAAGAACAAAAAATTGATTCAATGTTTTATAACAGCATGCTCATCACTTATTTTGTAGTTAAAATTTACATTTCCAGGCTATTGTTAATTGTTTTTAACTGCTGAATATCCTACGATTTATCAGAACAAGTGAATTCCTTCTCAACAAGCATATGGAATGACAGACTTTGTATAGATTTGAAGTCAAATGAGATGGCTAAGCAACGAGACAGCAGGGATTCAGGTGGGGATGGCAGGGATGTTGGAAAGAGCAAATAACTATAGTAAGAATTGTGAAAGGGACTTTTCTTGTTTTTTTTTTTTATTTTGTTTTTTACTATGGAAGAGATTACAAATATGGAAGGAGGTGACCCCTAAGATGTTAAGTTGAAATTGATATCAATGTAGACTCTGTGTTTATATAAAGATAGAAATAGTCACACAGAGTACGTGTATGTGTGTATCTTCTACTTCTCCTCACGAGAGGGCTCAGAGGCAATGCCTAGGTCACATTCTAGTAACAATGAGTACACTGGTTTCCAAACATTAGTTTTCATTAAAAAGAACCAGTTCCTTAGAGAACTCGCTGTTTCTAAGACTAGGATGGGAGAAACACATGCTGAACTTGGAACATTTTGTTGCATAAGTAAGGAAATGCTCAAGAAATAGTGGAACCAGCTGGGCATGGTGACACACGCCTGCAATCCCAGCATCCTGTGAGGCTGAGGCAGGAAGATCCCAAGTTCAAGTCCAGCCTGGGCAACTAAACAACTTAGTGAGACTCTATCTCAAAATTAAAAATTAAAATTTTTAAAAAGAAAAAATAAATTATGAAACCATGTCCAAAGGACACAGGAACCAGCTTGAAGAGACCTCCTTGGTCAAATCTAGGTCAGTTTGAGGGAAAAAAGATAGAAATGAATTATAACCTCTGGAATAAAAAACAAAGCCATGAGTGTATACTAATATAAATAAAAAATAAGTCAGATAGGAAAGCTCATCTTTGTAGTAGAATGCCAACTGTAGAAAGAATAATGGAAAAAGAAAAATCATTTCAGGCTATCATAATGATAGTTGATTCAATTAAGAATAATTGATGGATGGAAAAACTTGTGGGTGGAGGTCTGATGTAGGGTACAGCATACTGATCCAGTCTGACTGAGTACACTCCCCATAAAATATTATTAGTTACAAATGGAATAATTGTGACTTTACAGTGGAGAAACTTGGCCCAGCTTGACACGGTGATAAAAGTTATTTCTGTGGGCTGAACTGTGTCTCCCCAGAATTTATAAGTTGAAGTTCTGATACCCGGTACCTTAGGATGTAGTTGATGTGGAGAGAGGATCTGTAGATGGTCTCTCTCTTTTTTTTTCAGTGCTAGAAATTGAAAGCAGGGATTTGCACATGGATGGCGGGTGATCCGTTACCGAGTGGCACCAACCCAGGGGATCTTTAAAGAGATGTTCAAGTTAAAATAAGCTCATTTGGGTGGGTCCTACTCCAACGTGACCACTGTCCTCAGAAGAGGGAATATGGACACAGAGATGCGCAGAGGGACGACCGCATGAGCACACAGGGACACGATGGCCATCTACAGGCCAAGGAGAGAAGCCTCACAACGAACCAACCCCCTGGCATCTTCATCGTGGACTTCGAGCCCCCAGAATTGTGAGATAGAAATTTTTGTTATTTAAGCCCTCCAATCTGCGGTACTGTATTCTGGAAACCCTGATTTTTACCACTTTTGTTGAGATGGGATGTCAGTAGATTCCCTGTGATGTGATATATTAAGAAAACCGCGGCAGAACCTTTTTGGTCCTTTAGCAGGGAATGAGTGATTCCCTTTAGCAGGGAATGAGTGTTCATGAGGAGACATCTGACAGAGGCACACAAAGGACATCCCTACAGGGAAGGCCAGTAGTTACTAAAGATGTCAAAGTTGTCAACGTGATATGACAACCTCATCTGATGAGTCATCTTGAAATGGACCCTAAACCAGAAAAGAAAAAGAGATGTTGTTGAAAGAATTGCAGAATTTGAATAGGCTGTGATTTGGATAGGATGGTAGGGTTGTGCCAGTACCGATTCCTTGATTGAAAGGGTTCTGCTCTGATTACGGAGAAAGTAGCCTTTGCTTTGGAAAGGTCACATCAAAGCATTCAGAGGCGACTGAGTATCCTGACTGAGGTTTGTATTTGATGGTTGCAAGTAGACTGAAGAGTAATAAGGATTAAAGATGAGAGAGGGAGACCAGTGAGGGAAGGGAAGAAGTGAAGGAGGGAAGGAAGCAGAGAGAGAGACTGAGAGAGAGAGAACAAAGATGGTTTGTCTGGGGAATCCCAATGAAATGAATGTATGAATTATTTATCCTGACTTTTCCACTTCTATATGTTTGAAATTGTTTACAAATAAATTTTTGAATGTATCAGTAATTTAAACAGGACCAGTTTATATCTATCTTGTCTTTTTAAATTGTACTAGATGTACAGTGCTCCTCTAGTTATAGATTTTAAATTTCCCTTCCTTTTCTTAATATGTGAAAGTATGAAAATTAGCAAATTATTCTTGCCTTATTTCTATTACAACATATGTTTAGTCTTCATATCTGGAAAAAAAAAACACAAAACAGAGCCTCCCCAGATCTATGAAGTCACATTTTGGATTAAAGACCAGGACTCTATGTTAGCACCTGTGTCCTCAGCTGATTCTTGTGCACATTAAACTTTAAAAGCTATTGTCACATAGTCTCTATAGCACCAAGTTTAGGAATTTTGACAATGATTAAGTAAATGCCTTAAAATTACACCATGAAATTTTCATTTTAAATCAAATTAATTTCCAAATGTCAGAGTACTTATTCAAGCACTTTAATGGACCTTGTGTATCTGATAATTTGTCTAAATCACACTTGATAGCTCGGTTCAGTTTAAAATTCTTAGGGAAAAGGGGGATAAAGAAGAAGGTTAAAAGAAAAGTAAGATGAAAGGGGGGGAAAAATGGTAGAGTGTAGTTACACTTGTTGCAGATAGGGAGGGGTGGGTGAATGGAAGGGAGAGGAGGGGAAGGGGGGAAGAGGGGGGAAAACCAAGATGTATCATGTACAGGTACAAAATAACCATGTTGATTATGATCATTATGTATGCAATGTACCAATACATGTTCTTGGTAAAAAATAATAAAAAAATTTAAAAAAATGAAAGAAAAATTAAATTCACATGTTCAGTCCACCACTTTAACTTGACAGCTCAAAGACATCTACTTCTTTTGTAAGGTTCAGCTCTGCTGTGAAGCATTCTTTTGTGTCATCTGCCTTTATCAGAATTAACCCATTTACGTGTAGTGCTCCATTTTCGGAACACCCATAACAATGGAACACAAAAAAAATTTTTCTCTTTAAATTCTTGCTCCTTGAATTTTCTAGGTAACACAATATGAGTTTTATACAAAAGTTCAAAAAATTCCAACCTTCCACATAAATGGGTTAATCCTGTCCTTTAAAGATGTCGATGGCATAACAAACTGGATCTTATTCTGTGTACTTATTACATATGCCTCTTTCCCTAGGAGCAATAACAATCCTAGAACATCAGAAACAAATTTCATTCCAATTTTATCTACAACACCCATCACAATATATAGTAAGTACACAATGTTTGCCATATACAGGCATGTGTAATTCATGATACTCCTTTTCAAATATTAAAATGTATTCAGATATACTTATACTAACTAAAAATATTAGTTCCTCTTTATTAATTGCTGTCTCCTTAAACTAAAATGAAAAACATGTTAGTTCCTTTCATCAGAGCATAAAAAAATCTATCAAATGTCAATTTGAGCAAATTTTGGATTGATCGCCCTCTAGTGGCGCTTCAAGAAACTGACTTCTTGCACAGCCTGATTTCTGGGACTATTAAATCTCAATAGAATCCATCTATTTTCTTGAGTTTCCCTGTTGAGCATACACGGCTTTTGCAACAGACAAAAGCTATAATTTTCAAAATAACTCGAATTTCTAATACAATATAAGGTAGTGGGAAGCAGAACTAAAATACAAATATAAATTACAGGTTTTAAAAACAATCTATTTCCAGTGTTTGCTTTATCTTTCTTGTTTCTCAGTCCAACTCAGTTGAATTCTGATAACCTACAAATGAATAGTTCAAATGCTAAATAAATATTTGAACTTTTTCATAATAGAAAGTCCATTTTCCTTCTTTAGGCCATGTTTTATTTGCTGTCTAATGGACGAAAGGCAATGCAATTTATTTTTAAGTATTTTCTTGAAAGTCTGGGCTCTTAAAAAATCATGAACAGCTGAAAAGACTGTTAAAGCATTGAAACTTTAAATATATCTTATACGATCTTGTTCATACAAAAACACAAGTTAAATATAAATATAAAGCAATCATGATAATTTTATGCAAATTTGCCTTACGTGATCCTTAGTTATACATAAAATTTCTTGGTTCTGTTATTTGTGAAAAGAGCAATACTAGACTGAGTTACTGTCTAATGGCAAAGGGCCCTAAAAAGCTTACTTCAGCATTAATCTTTCACTATGATTATGTGTGTTAACTAATTTGAGATCACCTGAACACCAGAAACAAAAGAAAAGGGCAGTATTTCCATAAACCAACCAATAATTTGACTGTAATGCATCATAAAACACACAGAAACCCCACACAGCTGTACAATAGACATCATGTACTGCCTACTCTCACACAGATGCTGTTGCCAGCTCTATATTCAGCTCTAATTCTTTCTTACTTCATCAAAAAAATAGCTTTTTGTCATCTTCTGATTCTTGAAGACAGTATGGAAAAGATCATGATCATAGTCCTCAACGTCTCCTATTCCTTCCTCAAGTGTAACAAAATTCCCTGCTGGAGTCCTGTGTAAAGATAATTGGCCCTTTTTGGACCTTTTGTTGTGATCAGCAACTGAGTCCTTGAAGACATTAATCCCAAGGCCATGACAGCAGAGCGACCCTTGAAGGAACCATCCACGAGATCTCTGGCTAACTTCTGTAGCAAAGCTCCACCAGAACCAAAGGAAACATTTTCAATGCTCCCCTTCTTTCCTTCACGCCTTCCACAATCCCTTGTAAGATATTGATATCCCCAGGCCCTTGGATAACTCCAAAATAAGGTGACAGCAATTTGTAGCCTTTTGAGTTCTCAGTAATAGGAAACTTCTTACCTAACAGGCCCAAAATCTTTAATACTGTATCAAGAGGATTTCCAGAATCGGGTCTGATTATTAGTGGTGCCTCTGTACTTCTTGACAGTATTAAATGTCTTAGATCTTCACATCATATTTTCTCACATGCATTATAAATGTCACAGATATTGCTGACCACAGATACAGGCACTGATGGAAACTGTGTTACTATACGTTCAAAAGCATCTTTTTCATGGTCTTCTACCAAGTTGTTGTGCCACCATGTTTTGTTGCTGGAACAGAAGAGCCTGAACAGGATCTTTCATGCCACAGTATTTAATTAGAGCAACTTCCGCTATTGTACCTGTTCCTTTGAAGTTAACCAAATGAGCAGACGCCCCTATGCCAGCAGTCCATTGAGAAGAGACTTTTCTGTTGCCAAAATCATGTAACTTGTATTCCAGATCATCTCAGTTACCAGCAGTTTCTAACAAATATTTGACCAGTATTTTCTTCTGCTCTCTAGAATTTGTAGCCTCAGTGACTGAATACCAGGATTGAGCAAGAATAGTCTCAATCCAGTTTGTAAACCAGTAGCACTCTAGATCCATGTTTTCCACTGGGGTGAGAACATTTCCTCTGGAAACGACTTTTACTTCTGTAGGGAGAGGTCCACGTACTTCTCAAGAATGTAGTTCCATCCCTTCTCATTAAAGACATCACCCCGAAAATGTTCTTTGTACACCTCTTTGGTTTCCTGGATTTTCTCTTCGGTCACAACCTTACCTTTTAAGTACTTATTAAGAATGTACTGCAACCCATAAAATTCTGTTTCCTTGTATTTTACCTTCCTTACCTTCTAGTTTTCTGTCTTCTTTTCATGGCATTCAAAGGAGGAATAAGCTTTGCTTTGTGTCGGGTGGGTATTGTTTATAATGAGAGTTTTAGTTACTTTTCTTGTTGCTGAGACAAAATACCCAACACCCAAAGTTAAAGAAGGAAAGATTTACTTAGCTCACAGTTTGTAGAGGTTTCAGTGCATAATCAACTGGCTCCAAGGCAGGGTGGCATGTCAGAAGGGCAACACAGAGGAGAAACAGTTCTTGGGCAGAAGGTAGCAAACAAGCAAGGGACCTTAGCAGCTTCTTTCTGACCCTTTTGTATTCTATCTAGGCTACCAGGATTAGGGCGGTGCCAAACCAATCAGTAGACTGTTTTAGTAATCACACACCCCTTAATCCCAGCATCGCACACTCTAGATCCAGCCACCTCTAAAAAAGGCCCCCGTATGACTGCATGAGGCTTTGCAGGAGCATCTACACACAAGCCATAACAGTGAGTAACCTTGTGGGAGTCAGTGGCCAGGAGGATGCTGTTTATCTTAGGCTGGAGTGGAGGGGCTACACCCTGAGGTTCCACCATGCTGCTGTGAGGAAGGAGAAAAATGGACTTCACCATGCTGTCTTGCTTAAATCATTGCTTCGCCTGAGGAGGAGGAAGAAGGCCCATTTTCTTTTATATACTAAAAACTCAAATTGAGTTTCTTCTGCCTAGCTTCAAAACAAATCTGAGATCTTTAATGTACGGCTCTAAGTATGTTTATTCAAACAAAGCCCTATAAAAATGTGCGAAACAAGCTTTATTGGATTGTATTTTTAATGACAAGGTCCCGGTTTGTTCCCACCTTCCCTGTCAGTGCATTGTGCTTATCAGCCAGGCTACACAATACCATGCTGTGAATAAAAGAGAGGATCCTGTTTGTTTTGTGATCAAGGTTAGATAGGACATGAGTTGTATGAGGTCACACAAATGTTTCTAAGTGCCTTAGTTACTTTTCTTGTTGCTGAGACAAAATACCCAACATCCAAAGTTGAGGGAGGAAAGGTTTATTTGGCTTAGAGCTCGTAGAGGTTTCAGTTCATAGTTGGCTGGCTCCAAGGCAGGCAGCCTGGCAGGCAGGCAGGAGGCAGCAAGGCAAGCGAAGGACCTACATGGCTTCTTCCTGCCCCTTATAACTTATCCACGCTGCCAGGATTAGGGCAGTGCCAAGCCAATCAGTGGATTGATTTAGTAACCACATGCCCTGCATCCCAGCATCACACACTGTAGATGCAGCCACCTCTGAAGAAGCCCCACCTATGACTGCATGAGGCTTTGGGGGGGCATCTAGACACAAAACATAACACTAAGTAACTGCACAATACCTTAAAAGAAAAGAAACTATTCAAAGAAGGAACTATTCATCATACAAATTATATAGCTATAGATACCTAAACTGAATGAAATTATTTAAACACCCAAATTTTTACATAGCAAAGGATTATGTGCCAAGAATATATGATAGAAATGGATATTATCAGATGGGATCCACAGAAAACAAAGATGGGAGAGATATGACTCTCCCTTCCTCTGTTCCCTAAGAAGAAGAACAGCCTTCATGACACAAGTTAATCAATCTGGGAGCAGAGTCTTCTCAGCTCTCGTCTAGAAGAAATTGGTCATTTGTATGGACCAGTGATTATGTTTCCTTTCCTTCTCTTTCTTCTTTCCAAATAGGAATTCTTGCTGCTGTTATCCTGCTCATATCCCTCCTGTTTTAGAGTGAGTTCACAGAGGCAGGTAACTTGTCTTTTGGTCTCTAAGTGTCTGGACTAAGAAGAGCCCCATTTGAGCTTGGTGGAGGGGCTGTGCATCACTCGGAAGTCATGAATATGGAGCTGGGTGCACCAGCTTGAAGGGGCGGACATGGTCTTCATGGGGAAAGGGTTGTATGCGCCAAATGAAGATTGAATGTCTAAGAACTGACAAGCAATTTGGTATCACTAACAAAGGGATAGTAAATAAGGCTAGAGAAATGGATAAAATCAACTAGAGTGAAAATCTGTACTGAGGAAAGAATATAAGCATAAAGAAGAGGGCCTAAGAGCCAGACCTCAAGGAACGCCTGATTAAATGATTAAATAAACTGTCCATGGTAGCATGGTGGCAAACACCTTAATCCCAGCAGGATCCCAGCAATCTAGGAGGCTGAGACACAACCTTGGCAATTTAGAGACTTCTGGAGACTCTTTTTTTTTTGGGGGGGGGGCGCTGGAGCTCGAACTCAGGGTCTTGTGCTTGCTAGGTAAGTGCTCTACCACCTGAGCTAAATCCCCAACCCCTGGAGATTCTGTTTTTTTTAAAAAAAAAGGGTTTGAGGATACAGCTCAGTGTGACGGCCAGGCCTCAATCCTCAGCATTGGGGGGAAAAAAGATTAAGTAGAAGAGATGGAATGGACCAGAGATAAGGAATGGCCAGAGAGAACAAAAGGAAGCCAGAAGCCAGGCAATTGTGCTGTCATGGAGCCTAAAGGAAGAAAAGTGTTTCAGTAAACAAAGTGTAGTGGACAAGGTAGGATGCAATTGAAAGGTCAAGTAAAATAGCTCTGACCAGAGTCTTCTGGGTTTGACCACATGGAGACAGCTGATGACCTTCATACCTTCATGGGGAGGCAGATGCCAGTTGGACTGGGTGGGGGTGGCAGGTAGGGTCCAAATTAGGCTGGTGGGTGTATGGGAAAGAAACATTTCTTTCAAGGTTAGCTCCAAAAGGGAAAAGGAGACAGCGTAGCAGTTGTAAGGGTTCTGAGGTAAGCATAGTGTTCCAGGGTTGTTGGATTATGAACTAGGCAATTGTCTCTTCAAAAGTGATTGCTTCCTGAGAGATTAAAGGTAAAACTCTAAACAGGTTGGGTTCAGTCATGGCCAAGCACTGTGGCTGTCCTGTGTTCTGTTTCCTAACAATAATCTTGAGGCAGGAAAGCCCCAGGGTCCAGGGCTCTGGCTTCAGGTAAGGGGTCCTAAAATCCTTCCCCAGCTCTTCAGAAATGGTAAATGGCTGACCCAACATGTCCCTAATCACACACTTTCGTAATCAACCCCCTCCGCACACACACATCCTGTACCTACTGCCTATGTGTTCCTCACTGATAACGTGGAAGTGCACTTGTGTGTGTTTAGGAGCCAATGAAATGGAAGCTTTTATATGCTGTCCTCATAGAGGGAACAAGGGAACTACTAAATGGGATGTTGTAAAATCCTATAAAAATCCTGAAATCACTTTGTTCAGGGCCCAAGGTCTTGGAGTGTGAACTCTCCTGGGTCCGTTGATGTAAATAAACCTGAGTTCTCCAACTCTCTGAGTGGCACTTGGTTTCTCAATGGTCAATCTCTGCACCAACCTAATGACTGCCTTTGTCAAACGATTTAATCCACGAAGCAAATTAACTGAAAGTCTCTGGTTATTCTTTGACTAAATAAAATAGATGAGGGTGGGCACGGTGGTGCACACTTGTAATTCCACCACTCAGGGAAGTTGAGCCAGGAGAATCATTGCAAGTTTGAGGCCAGCTTAGGTTACATAGTGAGTTCAAGGCCAGCCCGAACTACATAGCAAGACCAACCCTGTATCAAAACAAACAAACAAAAATAGATGGGAAGGAAAATATAATAAATGACAAAAATAGTAGGGCAGATACAGCTGAAGAATAAGTTAGAAATTCATGAAATTGGATTGTGGATGTTTTCTAGCAGACACTTAGGAAAAAATAAAGATACAGAAAATCCAAAAATTATGAAAGAGAATTTAAGAAATGTGGAAGATATTTAAGGTAGAAATGCAAAGCCAATATCTAGATATTATGAATCCTAGCCAGACAAGAGAAAAACATGGAGTGGAAGCTACATTTAAAGAAATGATGAAGATAAATTTTCCTAAATTAAATAAAAATGAGAGACCTCAGATTGAATGTCAAGAAAGTCAAAGAGGAACAAGAATGGGAAATCTTCACCTCAATCCATTATAGTGAAATTTAAGAACAACAGTGACAAACAGGAAACTTGTAGTATCCACAAAAAACAGGTCATCTAGAGAGGAGCAAGAATCATATTGATGTCAGAGAAAGCAACATTGGATACAGGAAGTAAATAAGGTAGTATTTTCAAATTATTGAAGAAAAACTCCTTGGAACCTGCTGAAAACAATAAACTAAATCTAGAAGATTTATATGCATTTTTCAATGAAATAAGCATAGCACTATTACTATGAACATGTTAAAAAGGCTGCTGGCCATTGCAATAAGAAAAGAAAATAAAAGTGCATAAAATAAGCAAAGTAGAGCTAGAACTATGTTATGTGCAGAACTATGATCATTCATATTAGAAAAAAACCTAAATAACACAAAAATGGCTATACAAATAAGTAAAACTATTAAAATCCACAAAGATTAGGAACTAAATATCAACATTTTTTTAAAATTTATTTTATTTTATTTTATTTTATTTTATTTTTTGGTGCTAGGGATTGAACTCAGGGCTTTGTGCTTGCTGGGCAAGCACTGAGCTAAATCCCCAGGCCCTCAACAGTATTTTTCACACCAACGAACAACCAAACTAAATTTTAATGTTAAAAATAGAACTAGGGATTTAGCTCAGTGGTTAGAGAGCTTGCCTAGCAAGCACAAGGCCCTGAGTCCAATCCCCGGCACCAAAAAAAAAAACAAAAGGCCATTCACACTAGGCGTGGTGGTGGATGCTTGTAATCTCAGCCCTCTGGGAGGCTGAGATAGGAGGACTGCAAGTTCAAGTCCAGCCTGGACAATTTAGCAACTTAGTGAGCCCTTGTCTCAAAAATAAACATAAAACAATCACTATGGTATAAAATATAATGTCAAAGATCCCATAATGTGTCTAGTAATTAACCAAGATTTCCAAGATCTCTGTGGAGAAAATGATAACATTTTGAAAAACACAGGCCGGCTGCAGCAGCATGGAGGTCCACAGCTGGTCTCACACAAGCCCGTCATCGCCCACCTGGGAGTGCTGGGGGTCTCAGTGTTCAAAGAGCTACTGACTGCGTGAGATGGCCGAGGAGGTACATGGAACAAGCTGTTGATCAACTCCAAACCTAATTCCAGAAAACCTCTACTTTTTAAACAGTTTGGATAGAGAGGAGTCCATTGCTAGACCAAGCTCAGAACTTTCTCCACAGATAGCCCAGGCAAATGAAAAGCTTAGAAATGGGAGCTGCTCCCACTGGTTGTTTGAATACTGAAAGTATTGATAGGACACTCAGAAAAGGTACACAACTTACAACTTATCTGGGAGGAATCAGGCAGATTCAAAAGAAGAAAACAGTTCAGAAGAGTTCCCAAGACAGTTGAAAGGCTGAGGACAAAGATGACCTGTGAAGTCACCATTGGTAATGTTAATCTTCTCAAGTCAGAAGGTGGAAAAGTCAAGACTGAAGCTTTGGACAGTCCAGCAGCTAAAAACAAATGAAATAAATGATGTAAAAAGAAATGGTTGGTACATACCTGCTAATTCTGTGAAAAATAATGTGGTTCTGGGTGTTTTGTGTTTATGGTACTTACGGTACTCTTAAATATTAAGAGAAAGACTTTAGACCAATCTGTTTGAGCAAAGAGCAAGCCGTGAATTGAGCAGTATGCAAAATGGAAAGGGGTTCCGAGAGCTCCAGTCACTGTGTACCGAGGGCAGCGTGCTTTTGTAGCTGAATACAGACATAAACTACAAAAATAACTTGACTACTGTGAGGCCTTGCCTTGGTTGCACATGGTCTGATCCACTGGGGGCCTGGGACAGGCTGAAACCCAGCCATTTGTTATGAAAACACACTCCTATTTTAGCTGTTAGAGTTTTGTTTTTGTTTTTTTTGTGAGTCACATTATCCACTATTGGCACAGGAGGGTGACTCTAGTTAACAAGTAGTTATTTCAAAGTAACCAGAAGATTTTGAATGTTTCACTATGAAAAAATGATAAATGCCTGAAGTAACAGATATGTCGATTACCCTGATTTGATTGTTACACAATGTTTACAGGTATCAAAACACACATTGTACTCCATAAATTAGTAAAATCGTGCGTCATTGTAAATAAACAATAAGAAAAAATGCACTCCTGAATCAAGTTTTGTTTTGTTTTTCGTTGCTGGGAAAAAATGCCTAATGCACATAAATTAAAGGAGGAAAAGTTTATTTTAGCTCACTGTTTGTAGAGGTTTCCGTCCATAGTCAGCTGGCTGCAAGGCCCGGCGGCATGGAGGAGGCACATGGCAGGCAGGAAGCAGTGAGCTATCAAGAGAGGAACAGGGATATGCATCAAGGTCCACAGTGACCCACTTCTTTCCACCAGGCTTCACCTGCCAGCATCACGCCCAGCTATAAACCCATCAGTGGACTAATCCAGTATTACACAGCCACGATCCAGTCACCTCCTCCAAGCCCCACCTGTGAGCATGTGTGAGGCTTTGGGAGGACATTAAGATATAAGCCCTAACAATAGGGTAACTGGGCTGGGGATGCAGCTCAGTGGTAGATTACTTGCCTGGCATGTGTGAAGCCCTGGGTTCAATATCCAGCACCTCAAAACAAAAAAGAGGAGCATCTACAATAGTGTAACTAAACATACGCGTATCTGCTCTCCTCAAATTAATCTAATGAATTTAAATTTTTTTGCAGTATTAGAGATTGAACTCAAGGCCTTTGCACTGAGCTGCATTCCTAACTCATTCAGTTTTATTTTGTTTTGTTTTTGATACTAGGTATTGAACCCAGGGCCTTTGCACTGGCACTAAGCTACACCTCCAGCTCTTTTATTTTGAGGCAAGGTTTTGCTAAATTGCCCAGACTGGACTTGAACTTGTAATCTTCTTGCCTCAGCCTCCTGAAGTGCTAGGATCACAGGAGTGTACCACCACACTTGGCTCCATGAATTCAACCTTAATCCAAATTTTTGTTGAGCTTTCTTGGGAACCAGTGAATTTTTCAAACAATATATGTGAAAGACTTAAGATCCACAAAACATCTAAGTCAGTCTTGAAGAAGATATGTAAAGACTTGTTTTTATAAGATATTAACATATATGTCAGAGATGAGCAATAAAAGCAGTATGGGAATGGCATAAAATCAGACACCACAAACAGAGCGAATAGAGAAGGAGATGGCATGGGTAGCAATGGGGAAAGAAGTGAACTTGTCCTCTGCAAAATTCACCAACTACTCAAGCCTAGAGTAATTTACTGACCCTGGTATCTAACAACACACAGATCTATGGAGATGGAGGGGGCACCCTAACAGAGACATTACAGCTAGAAGAAAAGCAGGGACATGTTCCTACTGGGGTGAATCTGAGAATAACCAAGTGTGAAGTTCTCCCCGGGCCTGTGCCGTACTAAACCTGGCAGGGACACTTTCTCTTCTACCTGTCCAAGTACAGTGCACATTTTCTTAGGCAGGAGGTGCTAACATCATGAGGATTTCTCCTTCAGTGTTTTGTGATGTGCTATAGCAGCATCAACATTTTAAAACATTTAGTCTCCTGCACACTGGTAGAAGGAACACTGGGGACAGGCAGCAAAAGGTAAGCGCCTTTGTGAGGTCTCTGGCAAATCCTGACTGCAAAGAGTTAGAGCCTGCTAGAGGAGAAGCAGGGAGAAGTGATAAGCAGCCTGGCCCCACTTGGAGCCAGGGCCTCAATTCGCTCCTCTCCACCTCCAGTAAAGTACACAGGAGACAAAGTGAGGAGGGGGCTGTATTACAGGAGACTCACTCGGTATATAAAATACATACTCACGCCTGGACACTCACACGCCTACATACAAACACATATTTTGTTATTCTCTCACCATGTTAATGCACTAAAATGCACAGGTAACTCTTTACTAATTGCTGAGTTGGCCTTGAAGGCGAGGCTCTGTTGTCATGTCAGAGATAGCACTTTCATGAACTAGGCCAAAAGGTGTTCACCCAAGAGTTTACACACAAGCAATGGAGAGGGTCAGTGGCCGAATCAGGGGCCTCCGAGCCTGAAACAGCCAATCTCTCAAGGCAGACAGTCCCTTTCTTGCTATGTAGTAAAAGGGGCTAAGAACAAAGACCTTCCAGCACAGGCTCAGGGCTCCCTACCTCACTCCAGCGAGGGAGCCGTCTCATTTCTCTCTACTTTCCGATAAAGTGAATTCGTTTTTCCTTTTAAACTTATACCTCTAATTCTTTATTGGTATAGTTTATGAACCCCGGATAAATAAATCTACTCTCACACCACAGGTGACACAGATCAATCACAGAGTCCAGGAAAGTAGTAGGCACTGCTATTCCCAGCTCAGGGTCTTTTCCCTTGTTGCTTGCTGCATTGGGACTTCTCTCTTCCCAGATATTCTAATAATTCGCTTCCTCCTTTCTTCAAGTCTTTGCTCAAATGGTGCATTGTTGGAATGCTATGGAGACGTCTTCCCTAAACATTCTAATTAAAATTGCAATTCCCTTTCACACCTAGGCACCCCATTCTCTTTCTTCATTTTATTTTTCTCCGTATTGTAAACATTTTGCATTACTGGGAATTCAACCCAGGATCTTTGCACTGAGCTACATTCCTGAACCTTATTTATTATTTTTATTTTGAGACTGGAACTTGCTATGTTACTAAGTTGCCCAAGCTGGGTTTGAACTTGAGATCCTCCTGCCTCAGCCTCCCAGAGTGTTGGGTTTACAGGCATGTCCACTCCACCTGTTTGTATTCCACTTCTTAGATATAAACTCCACTAGGACAAAGAGTTTTTGCCATTTTGCTCACTGCTCATTCCTGGAGTGTAGACATGGTTCAAGAAATATTTGTTGAATGAATAAAGGCTTACTCTATTTTAGAATTTCCATTGATACAAACCACAGTACAGTACTAAGGTACAAGTCCATCATTTTCCATGTAGAACTATCAATAATTAATCTACTTAATTATCAGCCTTTGAGAGTTAATCTTCTTTACATAAAAGTTGAAATATATATCATGTACGAAACAAAAATATTTAGGTACAACAGCTTGTAACTATTTCTTATTATTGTGTATGTGATGTGGCTCCGGGGTGTGTTCACAGGGTCATTTTTTTCTTTTGAGAGAGAAAAGATATCTTTCAGAGGAGACGGATGAGATTAGCAATTCTTCCACGTTTTGCTGCAAATGTATGTCAGGACTCAAAAGTCCGATTATCTGAAGAAAAATGAAGAAATGTGTTCTTGGCCAAAGGAGTTATCAGTTGAGTTGTGCCTTACATATCTTTATAACTCATGTACAGTACTATAAGCCTAGGTTTATAAACACACACTCTCTCTCCAGTTTCTCTCCTTCCATACTTTCCTTTAAATCACTCAATATATTGAGTAAATTTATAATATGTGCTTAAAGTCCTTGTCTGTTAAATTCTATCATGTTTATAAAATTTCTGAGTATATCTCTATTGCCTGTATATTTTCCTGCTACTTGGCATGCCTCAAACTTGAGATCCTCCTGAGCTGCTGGGATTACAAGGCATGTACCACTGTTACCAGATTTTGGGGTGCTGGAGTCTCCTTCTGGAGGTGGTTTATAGGTTCTTTCTGTCCCGATCAAAGAATTGGTCAAGACAAGGACAACGATAGCAAAGTTTTATTAAAGGTAGGAAAAGAAACAGGCTCTGTGGAGGGTGTTTGGGCCAAGTAAAAGTAGGAGAGTACACTCTACAGCGTGAGGCGGTTCATCCTTGCAAGACAGTACACTGGCAAAGGATTCCATATGGACCATCCTTTTTGTATCACCATGCCTCAGGCTGACTTCAGGTCTATGCCATCCTATAGAAAACCTGCTGCAGTTCTTGCAAAAAGTCTATGTGCAGGACTTGGAACTGTTCTGTACATGTGTTTTGGGATTTTGTTATTAACAGGTCATGCCTACTTCACCAGCCAGCTTCATCATGCCCTAATCTCCTGTCTCACCACCACTACTGGCATCTCTTTTTACTGGGTGCTAAAATATTCTGAATTTAACACTGTTGGATCCTGGATTTTGCTTCAGTGTTCGGCAGAATAGTAGACTTTGTTTCAGCAGGCTATAAGGTTACTCACTGAGCACTCTGATCCTTTTCAGGGCTTCTGAAGGGTCTACAATGCTTTTGTTCTGGACGTTAGAATTTAGGGCTACTTTTTTCTGCTACTGAGACACGACACCTCAGAGTTTCTATTCCATGTTCTGCATGGTCAAGTCTTCCCACTATGGGGCTGGGAGCTCAAATTTGTCCTTTTTGAACTACGTTAACTCACTGATTTACTGCTCTCTAATAATTGTTCTTTCCTGGCCTGATTTTTATTCAGTTAAAACTTCAAAGATACTCTTAACCGGATTTCCCTTACTCCAACCAGCTTGTCCTCCAAGTCCCTACACACCAATTCTTATCTTCTCAACTCAGGAGACCCTAGGTCTGTTTCCCTTCCCCATCCCACAGCCTGACAACTGCCAGTAGGCAGAAAGTCAAGGTGACATAGTGCTCCTTTTGCTTGTTCCCCACTTTCAGATGAAACAATCCAGAGCCACCAGGAGTCCACGCCTGAAGAGTTGTTTTCATATATTTCGTGTTTTGTTCAGTGTGCTAATTGCTCAGCAAGGGATACTGAAGTCCAGACCATTTCGTCTTTCCACCTAAAATTGGAAGCATTAAAATGCCTCATGGGAACTGTAAACTGTTTTATAAATACGATTTGTTACAGTTGAAAAGCTGTTTCTCTACGATGCTCCTCTTTTTTTCCCTCTCAAGAACTGCTGATGGGCCGGCAGGGCGTGGTGACGCAGACCTGCGATCCTAGAACTCAAGGAGCTGAGGCAGGAGGATGGCAAGTTCGAGCCCAGCCTGGGCAATTTAGCAACTTAGCAAGAACTTGTCTTAAAATAAAACATAAAAAAGGCCTGGGAATATAATTCAGTGAGAAGGCCCTAGGTTCAATCCCCAGGACCCCTCCCCCCCGTTACAGTTGAGTGGGCCAAAAATAGTCCTGGTTCTTGTGTAACACGAGGAAAGTATTGCTGACTGTACACTCTGTAGTAGGTAGTAAACAGTTACGTTTAATGGAGATCACCGGGAAGGTAGCAGCAGGGATGAGGGAAAGGGATAAGGAAAGAAAGGTCAAAAAGAGCAAAAAAGCTTGTGCTAACTCGGGCTCTAAATTTAAAAGGTAGTCACCTCTAGCTCTCACGTGTTTCCTATTGAATTCTTCACTGGTGCCAGTGTTCTGCTACCTGTGGCAGGGTGATCACCTGGGCTTTTGTTATTTTATTTTGTACCTCCTTTGAGAAAATGGAAGCATAGGTAACCATTAAGCTGATATTTATAGTTGAATTTTTGGGGAAGGAAGTGACTCACTCAGCTCCTTTGTTTCCAACTGTACTACACACATACACACACGCACGCACAAGAAAAGGAAGAAATGCTGCGGGACGATTTATCAGACCGCACCCGGTAGGGCCAGTGTCTCAAACTCAGCCCACATTACCTCGGGGTAGAACCGCCACGCCCACTTCCGTCCGGCCCCGCGCGCCTTCCTCCCTTCCCGCCACCCCCGCCGGCGGTTGCGCTCGCGTTCAGGGTGTCCGCTCACTGCGCCTGCGCGGCGTGCGGACGCCACACGCTCCGGAAGTGGGAGGCGTCCGCCGGAGTTTGTGTGGACGCGGCCGCGGGAACGGGAGCCCCGTAATTTTTCAACCCAGAAAAGCGGAGACCTGAGGCTTGGTGGAGTGGGAGCGAACGAGTGTCCGACTCTGGCAGCTGTCTTCTGGAAGGAGAGCCGGCATGGAGGATGAACAGAGCGGGCAGCCGGGCGGCGAGGCCGAGGCTCCCGCGCAGCGCGAGTGTGAGGAGGCGCCGTGGCCGGAGCGCGGGGAGGAGGCGCCGCGTCCCGACTTCGCGGTGAGCGCTTGCCCCGCCCCCGCCCCGGGTACCCTCTTTTTTGGGGGGGGGTCGCAGCAGCTGCAGCCTGTGCGATATGCAGTGCAGCCCAGCCCGTTCCCGGTCCCCAGCCCGAGGCCCCTTGTAGTTGACGCCCCAGGGCCCAATGCCCTGTGGGTGACAGCGAATGGGCGAAGTTCTGTGAGCTGTGCTTTTGTGAGCTCTGAGTGGAAATTGTGCTCCACTGCTGCACCTGTCATTCTACCAAGCCCTCATCGATATTCGATAAGGTGCTTTTTTGAAGGACCGTATCCCGTACATATGTCACTTTAAATTCAGGCTTTTTTGAACTTGAACGTGCTAAGGCAGGATCAGTCAGCCTCCTTCCTCTCGGCCCTAACAACCAGACCATGGTGTCTACCTGTTAATTGGAACTTTGCCTCTGGTTTTTACCCATTTCCTACTGTTTCAGATACGTAGGCTGCAGTGATTTTGATAACTCACGGTAGAGTCCAGTTACCGTGGCAAAGTTGCAAAACAGTTTTCAAACTTATTTAATGACTCTAGTTACTGTTTGTATGGATTGTAAATAATTTCATGTTAAGGTGGGCCTTTCTCACAGTAACAGACACGTGTTGAGCACTTCATAAAGTGGGTATTTTCAAGAGTCTTCCTAGCTCTTTTTTTGCTCCTTCCATTTAAGGGCTTTCTGCTTAAGAGTCTTTGTATGTTCCCTTTGGCCTCCATGCTTTTCCTCCTTACGGTTATCTCATTCTACTTAAGTTGCTACCATTGCCAGAGGCCTCCATCTGCTCTGTATAAGGAACCACTCTTCCACTCCATTTCCTTCTTCATTCTGAGATACATTTTGTCAGTGACATCACCATCTAAGTCAATTTAAAAAATAACGTTCAAAAGCTCGTTTTTCATAAGAGAAATGTGTTGAATATATTTCATTGTGTTTGAAAGTCTTGAAACTTTGAGATATGGGAACCTGAAGCCTGGGTCTGCGTCACAAATTGGTTTTAGTGACCCATATTTGTTAAAACTTACAGTGGGATGTTCTTAAAAGAGTATACAATTTTTTTCAATCTCAAGCAGCTTTTTTTGTTGGGTTTCAGGTAGTAAATTGCCATTATCCCTAATTTCAGTTGTTTTGTAAATTGGTAGCTGACACATTTTGTATTTTAATCATAGTTTCAAATTTCATCAGAACTCTTTTGGAAGAATTTTAATGCTAAGATCGTTTAATCCTGAAATATTTTCTAAGTTTTCTAAGTTTTGTTTTTTGTTTTTTCAAATTTTTGTAAGTGTTTTTTTTTTCCCCATCGTGAAGAAGGAAATTTTTTTAAAATAGGTAATGTGGGTTGAGAAAAAGATGTTTATGGGAGGGTCGGAGGACCCATACCAGTCACAGGCTTCACATCCTTCCTTGCTCACATTTTCTGGTCTTGAATGTATGGGTGTTCATGTAGTCATTGTGCTGTGGTAAGAGTTTTTTGGTTATTTCCTCCCATTTGGCTGTTCTCCAAGGGTGAAGCCCTGGGGGTTAAAGAACAGCACCTAACATTACATTTCCAGTAAATGTGTGTTGCACTGAATGAGCACGGAGAGTTAAGAAATAGTTCCTGAACCATTGGTTTCTGTTCTAAGCCAGGGACTGCAGCCTCTATCCTTGGTTATCCCGCCTTAATCTGTGATCAGAGTTTACAAGGGAACAAATTTTGTGGCAAATATGGTCATTATGACTTAACAAACATTAACATATTAATAGTAAATACCAAACTATTTTTGAGAAATCTGGAGCATAGTTAATATTTATAATGTTCCATGTGGAAAACAATTAGTTGGAATTTAACGTATGTAATTTGAGTCTACCTGAGAATAGAATTGGGTCATCTTTTAAAACATTTTAAGAAAAAAGGTTTACAATATAGTAACTGTACAGTTCTGAACAATTGGTGTGTCTGTAACTTTTGAAAATTGTGATGCAAGCACAAGGGCCTGAGTTCGATCCCCGGCACCACAAAAAAAAAAAAAAAAGAAAAGAAAATTGTGAGGTTTTGAAACAAATTTTCTTCCTTGCTTACAAGAAAGTTTTGAACTAGATTTGTGGTCTTTTGATTTTATGTTGGGCAATTTCTCTTTTTTGCCTTAAAATTAAAAATTAATTAGTGTTTGTAGTACATACTGATTACATTCATGGTACAGTGGTACTTTGGTTCACAAATACTTGTGAACAGTTTGGTTTGCAAACAGAAGCCTTTGGCAAAATTTTGTTTTTGTTTGCGAACTCTGTATCAGATGATGAGTATAACCACAGCCATGTTTCTCACACAAAGAAAAACGTGGCCATCTTTTCCAGAATTATGAGACATAAGTTCATGAATTTGGGTATCACAATAGTTGGTACATGTCCATAAGTGTTTACCATAATTCTTTTTACTTCCTCTTCTCCCCTCCTTTTTACTCCCTCCATCTTTTAGTCGCATTCAGTGTTGGGCAGTTTCTGGTAACTTTGTGAAATGAAGTCAAGTTAAAAAATTCTCAGAAAGTCACTGATTTATCCATATACAGTGCTAATGTTCGTTTAAAAATTGGCTCATTTGTAAGTTTTGGAATATCGTTTGTGTGAAGATAGTTTTACAGCCTGTGATGGTAATACATTGCCATTTACTAATAGCCTCTTCATGGTCTGGTATTAGGAGGCAGACCTACATAATCTCATTGTATACTGCTGCCCAAATACTGTTTACCATTACTAAATACCAACGGAAACAATTATACTTCATTTCATAGATAAGAAAACAGAAGATCAAAGGCTACCCAAGGTCGTGCTACCAGTAAATAGTCAACTGGAGCTTTGTGGCTCTTTTTACTTAGCCTCATTGCCTTTGAGGAACCTTATGACTCAGAGTAGAGCAGAATAAATTATATTGGAAACATCTCCTTCCTTTCCTATCCAGTCTTCCTTCCATCAGTTGCACTTTTCACTGAACATGTAACATGACTTTGAATCTTTTAAGTGTAAGATGTTCGTACTAATTGTAAGCTATGTCCTCCTCTGTTCTTTGTTTTTCTGTAGAAAAAGCAACGATACAGGTTTGATGGCCAAGAAACCAAAGGATCTAAGTTCATTACCTCCAACGGAAGTGATTTCAGTGACCCAGTTTACAAAGAGATTGCTATTGCAAATGGTTGTATTAATAGAATGAGTAAGGAAGAACTCAGAGCTAAACTTTCAGAATTTAAGCTTGAAACCAGGTAACTCAGCTTTAAGATTACAAATGTAGTATATGCTTGTCATAGAATATCTCGAAAATACTGAACAATTAAAAATCATCTTAGCTGGATATGGTGCACGAACCTCTAATTCCAGACATTTGATAGTTTGAGACAGGAAAATCGCCAGTTTGGTCAACTTAGTGAGACCTTGTCTCAGAATAAAAATTTTAAAAAGGGCTAGGATTACCTCAGTGATAAAGTGCTTGCCTAGCATGTGTGAGGACCCAGCACTGCAGCAAATATTAAAAAAAAAAAAAAACTGATAAAAAATACTTCTCAAAACTGTTTAAAAAGAATCTTCTGTGTATGAATCTTTGTGCGCAATTCTATTTCTGACTTTTAGACAAAATAGGACTGCTGAGTCGGGTGACTGAGTATTTCAATGATCTAATGGTCTTAATGATTAATCATAAGTATGTTTAAAAGTTTTTTATTTGCTCATGTAGTTGACAGATAATTACTAAATTAATGAGATTGAATTTTTAAAAAATTTTCTTTTGGCCATTTGTATTGTTTTTTATAAAGATGATTTGTCTGAAACGAGGTGTATTAAAGAAATCATTCGCTTATGAGAAAGCTTTTTGTTTTAGTTTCTAACACTAAAGTAGAATGATAGTCTATATTATGTTTAAACATATTGAATAAGAGCAGTGTGGCTTGGTTGGCTGGTTTTGCATCTTACACGTTAGTGTTTAATAGTATCTTACAAAAGTGCTGTTTTTGACTTGAGACACGGTATAGAAATGACTTTTGGAGTCCAGAAAAATGCATAGATTTTTTTTTTTTTTTTTTTTTTTTTTGGAGGGAGGTTGCTGGGGATTGAACTCAGGGCCTTGTGTGGTCTACCACTTGAGAGCTAAATCCCCAACCCCAAATATATAGATTTTTGATAAGCAATAGAACTGCGAAGCATGAAGAAAGAAACCAACTCTGTAATAGATGAAAATGTATTTTTTCAGGGCACCACTGAATCTTTATGCCCTTTTAAGTAGTATTCCTCCTCTTTGCTTTAAAATAGAACCTCACTACTTTTGAAAAGAGCACAAATAAAATTTTTTCCCCTTATAGATTGTCTACATAATAATTTGTGAAGAAAATTTTGACTTTATTTTCCCCAATCTTTCTATTATAAAGTTACAACCTGTAGCTCACAGAAGATTATCTGAGTAAAATTTTTGTCCTTCTCAGGTGTGAAGATCATTTGCTTACTTCTGGCTTGCATGGGAGCTAGAGATCTAGATGTACGTTTATACATTTATTCAACAAGCTCGTATTGAATTCTAAGCACTACACTAGGCATTGACGTTTTTAAGGTAAATACAGATGTGTTCCCCACTTTGGGAATCACACAGGCTTGGGAATACACAAAAATTATGACAAATCAGAGTGGCTAGTTCTATATTGGTGGCCTGGCCAAGTGTAGCATTAGAACAGAGGAGTGTATTTCTCAGGCATTCAGGAAGATGGCATTTGAATTGTGCCAGACAGAAAAGGGAGGGAGCATATTTCAGGGATAAAGAACTAAAAAATGAAAATTCTTGTTTGTATATGATCTTGCCTTTGTGTACTGCATGATGGAATGTGAAAACATACACCATAGTTAGGCCACAATTTATGTTTTGTCTGTAGTGTGTGATGTACTGTTATACAGTGGGGGAGCAGGAGTGTTTGACAGAGATTCAGAAAAGACTGGTTAGCCAAATTGTGAAGGAACTGTATGCTAAGGTCTGTGTTTTACCTTATAAGCAAAAGAGAGCCACTAAAGATGTTTAGGCAGGAAATTAGTATTCATATTCTGTTCTGAAGTAAGGTTAAAGAATGAAATGGAGGACTGTGATAGGTAAAGAACGAAATGGAGGACTTGTTATAGTCCAAGAAACTAATTGGAGCCACAATGGAGAAAATTAGGGAGAACCATATTCTGAATATTTTTCTGAGTTGGAATTAATAATAGTGGTTAGCATTTAAATATAGCGGAGCAAGGGAGGTGTTAAAGATGACAGGGTTTTATACTGACCTGCTGTGTATTTTTGGTTCCTTTGAGTTTACAGGCAACCCTTTAGTCAGTACAGTTTCTCCAAAAAAAAAAAAAAACAAAAACAAAAAAGAAGACAGAGTAATTTCAAGCTGTTAACATAACATAGGTCACTCAGTGCCTTAGTATGAAAAGAATCAGGAGATCACTCCCTCCTACCAGGGTTTCAGTAATTGGAAAGATCTCAAACATATTAAGACATTTTGTCTTAAAACAACCAATTGGTTGATTTTCAGCATTTTTCATGGGCAAAATTCCTTTTTAGTGCTTCATTGGTAACTTAGAACAAGCTGTGGGTAGCACATGCCTGCAATCCCAGCGCTCTGAGAGATTGAGGTAGGATGACTGTAAGATAGAGCCTACCTAGCCTGGTCAACTCAGTGAGAACTTGTCTTAAAAAAGGGGCTGCGGATGTAGCTCTGTGTGAAGGCCCTGGCTTCAATCCCCAGTACAAAAAAAAAAAAAAGGCTAAGAAGAGTAGAAAGAGTTTCGTTGTTTTTTTTTTTAAGTCACTAATTGATAGTGTGACTAAAATGACTCACTTGACACTGCACATTAATAACAATCTACATCTTTTTTTTTTTACTATTTTTTATTTACAGGGCAATACAGGGTTCAGCCAAGTAACACTGAAGGAAGTCTGAGCACTGGTTGTTGACTTTATTTTTATATACCAGTATATTGGAGAAAATGCCCTTCTGTACAGTCATACCTCGGTTCACAAACACTTCTGTTTGCAAACAATTCAGTTCACAAACAAGCATTTGGCAAGTGTTTGCTTCCATTCACGAACACCGCATCAGGTGACAGACGTGACCATGGCCATCTTCCCCATACCAACACAAATGCAGTCGTTTTCCCCAGAATTGTAAAGCAAATTAAATTTGTAAACTGAGGTACCACTGTACTACTAAAATGAAAAGTTACTTGTGAAAGAAAATGTTCATGTTGTAATAACTGTTTTATGTTTATTAGTTTTTTGCTAACTTACCTTTGAGTCTTGCTTTCCTTTCATTTATTTTAGCTAGTGTTTGCTAAATTATGCTGTGACTGTCAGTGTTCAATCCAGTGCCCACAGGTGAGAGTTGTGATTCTTGACTGTAAAATTCACCTAAGTGAATTTTATTTCTTTTATTTAGAGGAGTAAAGGATGTACTAAAGAAGAGACTGAAAAACTATTATAAGAAGCAGAAGCTAATGTTGAAAGAGAGTAACCGTGCTGAGAGTTACTATGACTACATTTGTATTATTGACTTTGAAGCCACTTGTGAAGAGGGTAATCCACCTGAGTTTATACATGAGATAATTGAGTTTCCTGTTGTTTTATTGAATACGCACACCTTAGAAATAGTAAGTAAATTGTTATATTTTATTTTTCACAGTAATCATTCTGATGTTCTATAGTACGTTGGATCTCATTTTCCTTTCAGGTAGAATTAAAATTTTTAATTTTTTTTTTTATTTTAAAACAAGAACATGTATTGGTACATTTTACATATAATGGTTACATTCATCACATTTATTTTGTACCTGTACATGATGCATCTTGGTTCTCCCCCTTCCCCACCCCTCCCGTCTGTCCCCTCCCTCCCTATTTACAGCAGGTTTATTCATCATTTTCCATATTTTCCTTTTCCCTTTTCTTTCCTTTGTTGCTTTTCTGCTTTTCCCCTTCTTTCTGTCTAGTACTCCTGTCCTTTGTATATTACCTTCCTTTTATATAATATCTATTACACCTTCTCATATCAGGGAAACAATTAGATGTGTACTCATGAGTGTCTGATTTATTTCACTTAAAAGTATGTTCTCAAGGAACATCCATTTACATATGAATGACTCTAGTTTATCCTTAGAATTAAAATTCTTAAATGAGCTCTTTTCTGCTCTTGTTGTGAACTTTGAATCAACTTAATTAAACAGGAAAACTAATAAAGCAATTTCAGAAAATGCTTCTTTCCTACTCCAATAGCTAAAATTAGAGTTTTTGGGTTTTTTCCCCCTATTTGCTTAGAACATCTTTATGGACTTCAAAGTCTCTTGGGAAGCTAAAAAAGAACAAAAAGCTGATTCCTGGTCCACAGATACTAATTTAGTTGTTCTGTGGTAGAATATGCTTTGAAAACTTCTCAGGTGGGGTAATATGCAGTCAGGGTCGAAGACCGCCACTGTAGTCAGATATGTACTTTGATCTCAAAGTATGATAATTTACAGAAAAAAAACTGGCCCTTTTTTTTTTTTTTTTTTGAGACAGGGTCTCCCTATATAGTTCAGGCAGGCCTTAAACTCTACTGTAGCCCAGGCTGCTGGCCACTTTTCTGATGGAAAGTTTACGGGAGAAACAACTCTGTATAACCATTTAGAAGTAATATATAAGGTTTTAGATAATTATGGTCAGTGCATTCTTAGTTTGGGAAAAAAATAGAACAAGTTTCCCAAAATACCATTCGCCTTATAAAATCGGAGTGAGGATATGTTGTAACGTCTCATCTACCTGAAAGTCATGTCTTTGATATTCTTGTTGCAACAGATACACTGGCAGTAAGTATAAGAAGACTTTGTGCATGAAAATGCATAGAATTTTTTTAATGTTCAAAGCCTGTTTTATTTTCATTCACTTCATATTTTATCCTGATTATATTAGCTAGGAAAAGGAAGGAGTTATAGAATTACACTATTCTATTATCTTCAGAAGAATTGGGGTATGGTTTCTAATTGTCCTTATTGAGGATATAGATCAGTGCCAGACGAGGTCGACTCCTGGCTGATGAGGGATAGGAGCTGCTGGGAGAAAGCCAGGAAGCGGGTTTGGAATTGCCATTGGAGGGCTCATATTCCAGGACTCCCATCCAGGTATCCAAGGATCCTCCATGAAGATCACTGGGGGAGCAGTCCACAGTGGCTCCTCAAAGGGAACGGTCATGCCACCATACTGGGGCTGGTGGTACTCGGGAGGTAGGACAACAGCATCTTCCCAAAGAGGACCTGAGATGCCACTGTCATTCCATCTGTATCCCAGGATCCTGTGTATGGCCTCTCCATAAGGACATGGCAAGGGTTCGCTCCTTGGTTTCTCATTGGCCTCACAGATAGTCCAGTATAAATCTTGTAAACTTATCAGCAAGTTTAAACACTTTTTCCAATTCTTCTTTATGCCTCTGTGACTGAGACGCTGGGCAATTGCTTTTGACATTAAGTAATTTTTCTTCTTTGTGGGTAAGTACATTTCGTGTTCAAGAAATTCCCATTCTTCAAGGAAACTTTGAATTTCCTGGTCACTCCATGGTTGAATGAACTGGCTAGAAAACTTTCCCAGTTCTCGGTTTTCTTTTTTCTTCGTTGGCTCCTGGGTGTTCTGGGGAATTTCTGTCGAAATTTCTGATACTCTTTCCATTTTTATTCCTGAATTTCCCCCAGGAGTTGTCCGTGAAGCCACAGGATCTGTACCTAGTGGAATCAGGAGAGTCAGGAGATGCCCATGTATAGAGATATGTTTGATCATCTCTGCTTAGTTATATTCTTGACCAGCCCACTTCTGTAATTTTCTCATCCAAAAAGAATTAAAGATCGATGAATTAAAAGGGAAAATAGCTGCTGTGAAGGCAAATAATTTTGTATAACTCATTTTATTTCACTTATTCAAGGATATTGCTTTAGCAGTTCTCCTCTCTCTCATTTAGACTATGATTTACTTATTTGTACTATTTCTTATAACATGTAAATTTTTTTTTTTTTTTTTGGGTGAGATTGAACCCAGGGAGTGCTGAGATACATCCTCAGCTTCTTTAATGTTTTAAATTTGAGACATGGTGTCACTAAGTGTCCAGGCTACCCTTGAGTTTGTGATCCTCCTGAGTAGCTAGGATTACATGTATAAATCTAATCTCTAATGCTCAGTTCAAACTTTGTAGTCATCTGTGACCCACGTTTCACATTTTACATCCACACCATTGGTGATTCCAGTTTGCATCTGCATTCTAGATAAATACAGAGCCAGTCACTTAACTGCTCTGACTCCACTCTAAGCTCCAGTCATTTCTTGTCTGATTTACTGTATTTGCCTTCTAATAGGTCTGTATGTTTCTATCCTGGAAACTGTACAGCCAGTTTCAACATAGACGTCTAAGTAATCATTTAAAAATATGAGTGATGCTGGTGTGGTGGTGCACACCTATAATCCCAGTACTCGGGAGGCTGAGGCAGAAGTATTGTCCTGAGTTCCAAGGCCAGCCTGACTATATAGCAAGACCCTGTCTCAAAACAGCACAACAGAAAACAGTATGAAGCCTGGTGTGGTACATACCTGTAATCTCAGCACTCTGGGAGACCAAAGCAGGAGGATTGCAAGTTTAAGCCCAGCCTGTGCAATTTAGCAGTTCAGTGATTTAGCAAGACCCTGTTTCAAAAAACATAAAAAATAAGAATTGAGATTGTAGCACAGTGTAGAGGTGCTGGGTTCAAAAAAAAAGATCATTTTGTTCCTGTTTCTCAAAAATGCCAGACTTGTTCCCACCTCTTATTTCCCAGGGCTTCAATTCTAATTCTTTTTCCCCAAAGTACTGCTGGCTTATTCCATTGATGCCAGTCTTTCCTTAAATCTCATTTCTAAATAAAGCCTATCCGGTTATCCTATTTAAAGGGAAGCTTATAAACACCCCGTATAGCCAGTGTTTCCTTCTTACATGCTCTACTTTTCCTTTAAGTGATGATTAAATGTTTGGTTAGTAAATGCAGGTTCTCTAACATTATTCTGTTAAAAGTATTAAAAAGTGAATGAAATTTAATGGAAATAGGGTACACCTCAGTGGTAGAGCACTTGAATAGCGTACATAAGAACCTGGATTCTGTCCTTAAGTGCTGAAAAAAAAATTTGACTAATGTTTATTATACTGTATTTAATACTACCTGATTATAATGGCAAGTGTTGTAACATAGTTTTGAAAGATTTTCATTTAAAATTATAGAACGAAATATTTATGCTTAAAAAGACTTTTTATAGAATTCATTTGTTTCCAAGATGCATCATGTATAGGTACAGAATAAATGTAATGAATGTGACCATTGTATGTAGAATGTACCAATACATGTTCTTGGTTTAAAATAAAAAAAAAAAAAAGAATTCATTTGTTTATGATGTTCAGCCAAGTGGAATTCTTCCTTCTCTGTTATGTCTGGTAAGTAGAGATCCCTAACTTTTGAAATCAAAGTGTTCTTTGCTATGTTTTACTTTTACTCTATTGCATTTTTTCCCCTCCAGTACTAGAGATTGAACCCAAGGCCTTGGCACTGACCTACATCCCCGCTCCTTTTGAAACGTTTTAGTTGAAGTAGGGTCACTAAGTGGCTAAGCTGCTCAGGTTGAGTTTGAGCTTGTAATTTCCTGCCTCAGTCTTCCCGAGTACTGCAATCACAGGCATGGTCCCCACCTCTTTTATTGTTCTTAATCATTTATAGTTCAACTGCTTAATTGATCGGTGTGTAGTAAGAATTTATCTTAGGAAGCATAAACATTTACTTTTCTCAATGTTTAAAATCTTGTACCACAAAATATATTGTCTTTTTCTTTGTATCTAACTCAGATTAATAGTTGCTGCTTTCAAATCTTTATGCTTTGAAATTGCCCTTAATTTTGCTGGGTGTGGTGGCACCTCCTGTAATACCAGCACTTGGGAGGCTGAGGCAGGAGGATTGCCAGGAGTTCGAGGCCAGCCTGAGTTACATAGTGAGTTCAAGGACAGCTCGAACTGCATAGCAAGACCTTATCTCAGGTGGAAAAAAAAAGGCCTTAATTTTACAAAAGTGACTCAGTGTGTTCTGGTTTGAGGAGGCAATGCTGGACTAGAAGAAAAAGCATTTAGAGATTGGAGCCTGATGACTATGCTGGTCTTACTTGGTTCACAGAGTTCTGTGCATGAAACAGACTAGCATGACAGCTTATGGAAGAGCTTTAAAAATGCTATAAATAGCTGGACGTGGTGGTACACGCATATGATCCCAGCACTCTGGGAGGCCTGAGGCAGAAGGATCACGAGTTCAAACCCAGTCTGGGCAGTTTAGCAGCTGGGCAAGAACTTGTCTCTAAATACAAAATATTAAAAAGGACTAGGGATGTGGCTCAGTGCAAAGGCCCAGAGTTCCATCCACAATACTACCCCCCAATGTATGTGTAATATTACCAATCCTTAAATTCCTGTATACCATACAATAAAATTTGGCCATTTAGAATTTAATTGAATTTTTATGAAAATGAAGACCATCTGAGAATGAGAGCAATAACGTGAAGCTGTTTTATTATAACTGAGTACTGACATTTCTTCAAAAGAACTATTTTAAAAACTCTTGTATCTTGAATTCTTGTATCTTGAATGCAGTAGATTTTGTTTTTAAAATAATACAAGCAAAATTATCGATGTTTGCCTCAGAAAAATGTTTATTTAAATTTTGGTTTGAAGGCTTGGTTTCAGACACTCGCTGTATTGTAAATTTTTAAAATCTTTTTATTTCATGAAAAAATAAATTTTGATAGCCGAATAATAGAATAACAATAGTTATTACATTGTGTATTGTTATCTTCAAAGTAATTGCTCAATACAGGACATAAACCAAGAGATTCTTGCAAAATTTTTTAAACTATGAAAAAGTGATTTTTCTTTTTCGAGTGAGGCATGAGTGATTGAGCATTCCTGTAATCCCAGCACTCTAGGATGCTGAGGCAGGAAGGTTGCATGTTCAAGCCCAGTCTGGGCATCTTAGTGACCTCACAAGACCCTGTCTCAAAAAAACAAGAATTTGGGATCTAGCTCAGTGTGAAGGCCCTGGGTCCAGTGCCCTGTCTTGTGCCCCCTGCCCCTGAAAAAGAAGTGATTTTTTTTTTTAATGAAAAAATTAGAGGGTTTTAATTATGGAGAATTATTCTTAAAAACTCTGGAGACATCTGTGTCATGACTGACTTTGTCACATAAGCTACTTTAAGATGTTATCCTTCCCTTGTAGGAAGATACGTTTCAGCAGTATGTGAAACCAGAGATTAACACACAACTTTCTGATTTCTGCATCAATCTTACTGGAATTACTCAGGTAATAATTCTATTTTCTTTTTGCTAGAGTTCGAAAATGGCATTTACATTAAGAATTTATTTTATGGGTAGTTTAAAACATTATTGTCATGCTCAATTTAGTATGGTATTTTCATTGTTTGGTAAAGATCTTTCATATTGTAGTAATTAAAAAAAATACTTACAGCCTATTGTGGTGGTATGTACCTATAATCCCAGCTACACGAGAGGCTGTAGTAGGAGAATTGCCAAAGGCCAGGACTTTGAGTCTTCTCAAAAAGAAAAACAAAAAGCACATTTTACATCTCGTAACATTTTACTCAGCCTTTGTCTTTAAGGAGCTATAATGGTGCATTTAAAGATTTCATTTGTGAAATGGAACATTAACAAAGTTAACCTGCATGCTTAGTATCTCTTTACAATCTTTCCCTCCCTTTCTTTTTCCCTCCCTTTCTTTCTCCCTGCCTTTCTTCCTTTTCCCCTCTCTTCCTCCTTCCTGCTCTCTCCTTTTTCTTTTCCCTCCCTTCCTACCTTCCTCCTTAGTCTGGGATATCCTGAAACTTACAATCCTACTTTAGCTTCCTGAGTACTAGGATTGCAAGCATGTGCTACTGTCTGGCTACATCCTGACTTTATATATAACTTTATTCTTATTATTTTTGGCCTCTTGATTGTTTGTTGTATTCTAATATATAGGTCTTTTGTTCACTTATTTGTTTTTTTCTTTTATTCATTCACTCCACACATATTTGAGTGCCTGCTGTAATATGCCAAAGAACTGGGGATTCGGAGACAGTCGAGTCAGCCTTTAACCTCAGCTTCCTTACAGTCTGTAAGCCTGGAGGACAGACAGAATAAGCCAGTGGTCACAGTGTAGTTAAGAAATGTGACAAGTAGTGACAAGTCAGCCTTTTATCAGGGTATTGTGGGATTCTATGAAAAGGGTTCTGTCTTAGCCACTTTTCTCATTGCTGGGACAAAATACCCAAAACCACCAACTAAAAGGGGGAGAGGTTTATTTTGACTTACAGTTTGTAGAGTTATCAGTCCGTAGTGAGCTGTCTCCAAGGTAAAACAGTGTGGTGGAAGGGTCTGGGTGGAGGAAAGCTGTTTACCTTACAGCATCCAGGAAGCAGAGTGAAGACAGAAACTGGAAAGGGAGATATATACCCTTCCAAGCCACACCCAGTGACCTACCTCTTCTGACCAGAACCTACCTCCTAACAGCAAGTCAGCTATTAGCCCCTATAGTCCAGTCACCTTCTGAAAGCCCTGCCTGTAAGCACATGTGGCTGTTGGGAACATCTAGATATAAACCATAATATTCCGTCCCCAGCCCCCAAAAGACTCATGTGTACCTTTTTATGCAAAATGTGTTTAGTCCATGTCTAAGAGTTGTCAAAGTCCTAATCATTCCAGAATTGCTGAAAAATCCAAGTTCAAAGTCTCCTCTGAGACTTAAGGCAAACTCTTATCTGTCAGCCTTTGTAAAAATCGAAAAAAAAAAAAAAGAGTTAAACATTGCCTACATATGGTGGCATAGGGTAAACATTCCCATTCTAAAAAGGAGGAAGAGGGAGATAAAAAGGAATGGGACCAAAGCAAGACTGAAACTCAGCAGGGTAAACATTAAATCCTGTAGCTCTGTCCAGTACCTGGGGCAAGATGTGGTAAGATATTAACTCCAAAGGGCTTGGGTGGCCTACCCCTACAGCATTGCCAGTGGTTGTAGCCCTCATAGCTACTCTCTTGGTCTGGCTTTGCTCACTCCTTGAGGCTTCCCTCAGATGTTCTTTGTTTCTGGCTTCTCCAGCTTTCTGGAGTCTCCACTGCACTTCTGACTTCACTCTTACAGCTTCATGCACTGCCTTCTCTTGGACGTACTGCCTGGCTTCCAAGGCCTTCTTGAGTAGAGGTCTCCCTCCCCCCACAGCTGTTGCATTGTGCAGTCTGTACAATCAGCACTTCATCAATGATGCCAAAGTCTGCTGCCAGCTTCAGCAGTAGCCAGGCTTTCTTGTATCGTGTCTGCAGAGGCCTCCAAGTGCCTGGATGGCTGAATAATGTGAATTAAATCCTGGGGAACAAATTCCCTAGGCAGTGGCACAGTGCTCTGGTGCTCTTTTCTTGAAACAAAGTCTTTTATTTTTGGAGTTTTGAGCCTGGGAAGAGTGGGGCCAGTGGAGTCCTCACGAGCTTGGTCTTTACTTATCTGCATTTTATCAGCACGTTGGTCTTCTGAGCTCTGACTTGTGTCATACATCAAGTTCATCTTACAGGATTGTAGGGCTCCTTCTCTAGTCGGCATTTCCAAGCCTCTGGAACCACAATCACTCCCAGAGGTTTCCAAGCCATCTAGTGAGGTACAGTCACAGCAGTAACCCCACTCCTGGTACCAAAGTCTTTCTTAGTCACTTTTCTTGTTGCTGGGACAAAATACTTGGCACTCACAACTGAAAAAGCAGAAGGATATGGTGGGTGGGCCTGGACAGAGGAAAACTGTTTACCTCATGGCATCTAGGAAGCAGAGAAAGGGTGAAGGGAGGGGCTGAGAAAGGAGAAATACCCTTCCAAAGCACATCCTCAGTGACCCATCTCTCCTGACTAGACCCTACCTCTTAATAGCAAATCAGCTATAACCCCTGTAAGCCAGTCTCCTTCCAAAAGCCCTGCCTATGAGCACATGAGGCTCTTGGGGGACATCTGGATATAAACTGTAACAGCTTCAGTATGTGACAGAGCTGTCCCAGGACAAGCTTCATCATGTTGGTAAACTTGGCCTGAGTCATGATAGGTAAATAGGAAAGTGATGGATATTTTAGGTGTAGAATGGCAGAAGTACATGTAGCTCAAGATGGCTCAGATGTGTGTGGGTTAGTGAGAAAACAGTTGAGGTAGGCAGAGACAAGCCAGAACAAAGGCTTTTATGTGTCCTTTTATCCTGAAAGTCTTGGAGAGTGGAATATGAATGATTTTTATTCATATTCATTTAGAATATGGATTGATAGGTCAAATTTACTTTTTAGGAAACCTAATCTGGCTGTAGTGTGTAGTGTGATGTGGAAAGGCATAAAACTTGAGGTGGAGAGACCACTTAAGCAGCTGTGGTTTTCAGTTGATAAGAGATTTCCTTTTTCTTTACTCTGAGGAATCAGTGAGCCACTATGTTGAGACCTTCTAAAAAGTGACCCACTGAGGGCCAAGCTTGGTGGTGCACTCAGGAGGCTGAAGTGGGAGGATTGCCATGAGTTAAAGGCCAGCCTGGACTACATAGTGAGTTCCAGGGCAGCCTAAACTACACAGTGAGACCCTGTCTCAAAAAACAAAACAAAAAAAAAGTGAGCCATTGAGGATAATCTTAAATCTTGGACTTTTTTATTTTTTATCTTGAGAAAAGGTCTCAACAAGTGGCTAAGTTGCCTGTGCTGGCCTCAAACTTTTGATCCTTCTGCCTCAGCCTCATAGACTGCTGAGATTACAGGAATGCACCATCACACTTGGCAATAAACACTTTTTAATTGTCTTAAATGAAACTTTAGGTGATAGGTAGATTGAAGCCTGGAAAATTATGAAGAGTTTTCATGTTGTCCCTTTCCTTCCAGTTTATGTCTGAGTGTCTTATAGGACTATAAGTAGTTGCTCTGACATATCTTTTGTTTTTATATCCTCAGGATCAGGTAGACAGAGCTGGTACTTTCCCTCAGGTTCTGAAAAAAGTAATTGACTGGATGAAATTGAAGGAATTAGGGACAAAATACAAATATTGCATATTAACAGATGGGTAAGTATTTAGGAAAATTATCTTTTTAAAATCTACTTTTTCAAGATTCCCTAGTTCATTTAACTTTTAGAGTAATCACAGAAGTATTATTTTAAAAAATTTTGTAATCATCCAGTAGGGACAATATTTTTCCTTTTATATTCCTTTTCCTGTTTAACTTTTGACTCCTAGAGATGAGAGAAAGCAGTGGTAACAGTGTAGAGCAGGCCTCGAGGACTGGAAAGATAAATATTAATATGTGAAAATAAAATGACTTTCCCAAAAGCCTATTTTTATCATGACATTTGCTTGCTCACAAGAGTCTTCAGCCTTGCATTCGAGGTTCTCTCATCTCATCCCACCTGACCTAGTTAACCTAATCCACCTGCCATGGTTCCTTTTTACTTTAGTCAGGCTGCCCCTGAATTCACATGATTTATGCTTCCTTTGTGTACTTCAGGCCTCACTCTCCTGAGAGCCTTTTTCCCTGCACTGCTTATCCTCAGAACCCTTCTGTGTTTCACTCTGGCACTACAACCACATTGATCTTTTTTTCCTCAAGTCTTACATACAGCCTTTATGATATGTGCAGTTTTAACTGTATATCCTGATATCTTTATGTATATAGGCTTATTTTTTTCACAAGGAAATTAAAAATCCTCTCAGACTAAAGGACTTGTACTACCTGATAGTCTTGCATAAATAAAAACTAAATGAACATTTCAAAAAATTAAAACAGGGATCACAGGCATTGTACGAGGACATCTTCTGTATTGTATGCCATTAAGGCTGAAGAAGAAAGACCTAAACAGCTTCTGTTTTGAACTGTGGACATTTTATACTCTAAAGCTAAGACATTGCCAACAGAGAGGATTTTTTTTTTCCCATACACACGAGAAGAACACCAAATTCAATCATATTATAATTTGGAAAACTTCTAAAATGAACCTTTTTAGAAGTCTGTTGCTTATTTTCAATGTGAGTAGGCAATGTTCCTGCTAACATTGACAGATATTTTTGTCATAACAGTATTTGCAGGTATAAAAATCCTCATGTTCTAGGACAGATTGTTCAAAACCTATGCGATTTTGTAATCAGAGCACTAATTAAAAGAATTGATACTTTGAAAATAATTTGGATAGCTTAGGCAAGCAGCTTATGGTGGGTGGAGTTTGCTTTAGGATATTAAAAATGCATAGGAACAATAGGATCCTGGGGCAGATGTTCTTTATTTGTTCATTGATTGATTGTGGTACTGGGGATTGAACTCAAAGCCTTTCTACTGGATTGTATCCCAGGTGGGGGGTCGAATTTCCGATCCTCCTGCCTTAGCCTACCAGAGTGCTGGTATTACAGGTGTGCACCACCATTCCCAGCTTAATTTTCTTCAATTACTGTTGAAAATGTCCCTGTTAGAATAAGCAACAAGAGTTGAGGGCTTTATTTTCTGCTGAAGATTATAATTTCTGCTGCTATTCGGATTCCTTTTGCCTCAGAAAAACCATGCATTAACCAATATAATTTCCTCATTGCACAGTGTGGACCTTGCTGACTATAAAAAGTCGATTAGTGTTGTAGAAATATGTGCTATAGCAGAACAAGTTCTATATTAACCCTTTTACTTTTTCTCTAAGTTTTGTTTTTTTAATTTATTTGATTTTGGCCTTTGTTTTAGTTGGAAGCATACCCTTAAAAAACTTAGCGATATAGCAACACTGCCGTTCTGTGTAGCCCAGCAGTTACTCGAGAATCGTAGAAAAATCACTCAGCAGTGTGGAAGTCTGCCCAGCTGTTAGAACTGTAAAACATTAAGGACTGATATTTCCAACTTCTTTTTTTTTTCCTTTTTAAAGTTTATTTTTGGTGTGGTATTTTGTAGGAAGTCAGGTTAATTTTCTAAGTTTATTGTGTGCCTGTGAGAAGGTTGACACGGAAATAAAAACAGTGACGGAAAACACGTACTTGTAAGAATGGTACAGCCTGTACTTTGTCTTTCTCTGTCTTTGGTTGTGAGTTCCTGGGACATGAGCAAGTTCTTGAACATCCAGTGCCAACTCAGCAGACTCAAATATCCTTCTTTTGCTAAGAAATGGATCAACATTCGAAAGTCATATGGAAACTTTTACAAGGTAAGATTTCTGTATTTAATTATGCTCTTGATAAGTTTGCTATATTTTGCACGCGCATAAAATTGTGATTTTTCTAGGCATTTTTCACAGGAAAAGGCTGTATAATTGTTACACTGAGAGTCTCACTTATTTTCAAATTAGAAGCATAAGCCTTTTTTCTCAACCTATTTTTGAAACTGGGCTACAGGTATATACACACATACGTAGACACATATACGTATTTATATATATATACCTATATGTGAAAGAGGTTGGAATTGAAAAGGTGTATGTATGTCTGTTGCTTGTGAAACAAATGATGAATTTTTAATTTTCCTTTCATCAGAGTTGTACATTTAAAAAATAATGCTGCAAGGCTTGTAACAAATGGGAAATTTCTGCCACAGCCCTCACCAGAACCAGTTCCTGCTTTTCTGAGGCAGGCCCTTTTTCCAACTTTTTCAAAAGCTACTTCTTCACAGATTGACCTTTATATTTCTAATTTGCATGTTTATACTGTTCTTGGATTTTTAGTTTGAAGTATCTGTTGAATTTGTATGGTGAAAGATGAAAGTTCAGTTCTTAACTCTCAGCTTCTGCATGTTCTCCCCACCTTGAATCTTTGTAATGGAGTCATATTACCTTTATAGTCAAATCATTATTCCATGTTTATGGCCCATGAAGACGGAGAGTATTTACTCCTTTTCTCTAGATTTAATTGTTAACCCCACTACTCAGACTGTATCACCCATCAGTACTCGAAGTTTTGGTTTTTCCAGGACTGTGCTTCTGAACCCTTTAATCCTTTCTCATCTGAACCATTTGTTCTTCAGGCTTCCTCCAACATTGCCCTAGGAGATTTCCTTTGCTTTTCTATCATGCATTGGATCCTGTGTCATCTTCCTTGTCCCTTTACATTTTCATTTTGGTGAAGCATATCCTAAAAAAGTATTTTCATGAGAAAAAGTGCTTCTCCTCAAAAACTTTTAAAAAATTTTTTAAGCATTTTCTTTTTTTTTTTTTTTTTGGTGCTGGGGATCGAACTCGGGTCCTTGTGCTTGCAAGGCAAGCACTTTAACCACTGAGCTAAATCCCCAGCCCCTAAACATTTTCTTAAAACTGAGAAATAGTTGTATAGAAGAGTACAGTTGGACAAGTTTTTAAAAAGTGAGTAATACCCTTGTAACTTCTATCCACTTAGCCTCTTTTCTTTCTTCTGGAACTAACTGTACTTCATATTTCCATGGTAATCATTTTTTTGCTTTTCCTTACAGTATGTATTTGAATGTACATCTTTGTACTGTATAGTTTGAGTTTTGCCTTGTTTTGAACATGATATAATTATAATGCATTACTCTGGCTGTATTATTTATTTTGCTCTTTCCTTATACTTGAGAGCCAGCTGTGTTGTGTATACAGCTGCAGTTCATTCGCTTTATTGCTCTGTAGAATTCCATTGTGTAAATGTACCATTTGTTTATCTGGTCTACTTTGGCCATTTGGGTTATTTTTAGCTTCGGGCTTTTTTGAACAATGATGCTGTAAATTTTCTTGGGACTCGTATGATTTCTCGTGCCTTTGTGTACTCCAGGGCACTTTCTCTAGAATATAAGCCTAGGAATGCAACTGCTGGGTCATAGGTTACATGCATTGTTTCTAATACTAGATAATGCAAAAATCATTTTTTGAAGGAGTTGTACCACTTTGCACCCTTAGCTGCAGTGCATAAGTTTACAGTTGGGTCTGTGTTGTTGCCAACACCTGATATTATATTGGTAGACATTCTATTTATTTATTTATTTATTTAGTTGTTGTTTGTTTTTTAGGTTAGGAAAATTTTATTGAAATAAGGAGAAAAGGAGAGGGAGAATAGCTCCTGGATTTCCGGGAGGGGGCCTCAATGGGGTCACCCATTGGTAGACATGTAGAATGTAAATCTGGTGGATGTATGATGCTATCTCACTGAGATTCTAACTTGCATTTGCCTATTACTCATGAGGGTGAACTCCTTCCGTTTTTATTAGCTGTTTTGACTTCTCTGCCTCCCTTCCTTCCTTCTTTCCTTGTGTTCTTGTTTAAATCTTGTGCCCATTTTTAAAAAATTGGTCTGTTCTTTTGTTGTGGTTTTATAGATCTTTATTTTAGATGCTAGTTCTTTGATTATCTTTGATACTTTTTTTTCTATTCCTTTTGTTGTGGATTTTCCTTTTCACTCATTTTGGTTTGGGTTTTGGTTTAGGTTTTTCTTTGTTTTTGTTTTTTTTTGACATGGTCTCATTATGTAGTCCAGGTTGGTCTTGAACTCACCATGTAACCTAGGTTATGCCAGCCTCCTGCCTCAGTGTCTTGACCTGGTTTCAACAGTAACAAATTCATGGACAGTCTAGTTTTAGCTATATTACTGCTTTTCTTTATTATTTTGAATCAGAAAACAGTCATCATCTCATCTGATCTGTAAATACTTAATTGTGTATTTCCAAAAGACAGTGGTTCTTTTTTGAATACATAATCACACCATTATCACATCTAAAAAATTAACAATAATTCCTTATTGTCGTCTACTTGTCATAAATATCATATTTTCTTTTACTTTTTGTGTGTTAAATTAGCATCAGTGTAAGGTTCACACATTTGCAGTGGTTGATATGTCTGTTCCCTTGTGTGTTTAGTTTTTTAATCTACAAGTTCCATTTTCATCTCTTTTCCCCACTAGCAATTATTTTACTTTTTTTTATTTTAAGGAAGTTATTTGTCCTGTAGTGTTTCCACTCATCTGAATTTTGCTAGTTATATGCTGCAATGTAGTTTAAAACTATCCAAATTTGTGCTGAAGTTTATGACTTGATCACCTTTAGATTCTATTTTTGTTGCAAGTCCCAGATGGTAGTGCATTTTCATTTATTGGTACATTTTTCTCAAACGTATCATTTAGAAAAATAACTTATTTATTTTAAGGCTTCTTAATTAGGTCTTAAAGTATTTTTCGGGTCTACATAAAGATACCTGTAGCACAGAGCTGGGTGTCATTGTTGCACACCTTTAATCCTTGTACTCAGAGGATTACTGCTGAGGCAGGAAGATCTCAATTTGAGACTAGTTTGGGCAAGTTAGTAACTTAGTGAGGTCTTGTCTCAAAAAATAAAAAAGGCTGGGGATATAGCTCAGTGTGAAGACTCTAGGTTTAGTCCTCGAGTGCTTAAAAAAGAAAAAACTACAGCTCACAGTACATTTATTTAATTATAAAGTTGTAGATATAATAAGGCAATAAAATTCCTAGTTCTCTATTAATAGGGTAAATTTTGGCTAGTTTATTAGCCTTCTCTTGTGTGTGTGGTTTTCCCCTCTTTATATACTAACTGTAATGTCAATTACTACTGTAAGTAGAAGAAACTTGCATTTTTCTTTTTAAAAAAATTTCCTTCTGGGGTTGAGGATTTAGCTCAGTGGTAGAGCACTTGCCTAGGAAGCACAAGGCCCTGAGTTCAATCCCCAGCACCCTCCAGAAACAAAACAAAACAAAACTTCCTCCTCCTGTTTTGTTTTGTTTGTTTTATCCAAGTAAATCTAAAAGTTCTATCACAAATTTCTACTATATATGGTGCAAACTAACAAGGAGGATCAGTGATACATAGTCTTTGTAAGACTTTAGGTGTTTTTCCCTTGTTTTTTAAATTTCAAAATTCGTTTTCACCAGGCCTTTCTTGAGGGGAGAGAGCAGAAATGGGTAATTAGCCCTGAGATTGATTGCTTTCCTTTTCATAAATTTAAAAGAACTTGTAGGGCAAACACAGTATATTTCTGTAAAGTAACTCACTTAAATTGAGATTTGACTTTTTTCTAAAAGTGGCTAAAACAAAATGAATACAAATGTAGCCTAACAATTTTTTATACAAGATTGTGGAGAAAACACCAACTCTTTTTTTCATAGGATATCAAACTCAAATGTGGGATTAATAGCATTTACAAAATTACACAAATAATTGTTTCTTTTATAGACCCATACGCTAATTTTGAGGTAAAAGCATAGGATGAAACATACCTCTTTACTGTGAAGTATTTGCTTGTTTTTGTTGTTTTGTTCTGGTTTTTCTTCCAATACAAACCTCCTGTTTTGGATTGAATCCAAGAGAACTGTAACATGAATTTCATTTTCCACAAAATTAAACACTTTGTCCCCTTACTCTGCATGTTTGCTAAAAAAAGAAAAAAGACTTGCTTACATGTACATAAAAGTGGGAAAATGCTGTGAAAGTTTCACTGCTTTCCTTCGAGACAGGATACTCTTGTAGAAATCCACAGATTGCTGGGGGCATGGCGTTATGTCTCATTTCTATTGTAGTACAATTGTACTGTATCACCAAAGCTTTTTCTCAGAGTCAGATTTGTAGGTTGAGCAGAAGATTCAGAGAAAGGATCTCTGACCTGTCATACTCTGGTTTTCAAAGGGAAGAAAAATAATTTTCTCCTGTAGTTTTTTCAGATTGTTTTCAGTAAGGCTTATTTTTCCTATGACACCCAAGCAAAAATGTGAACATTTTAAAGTTTCCTATTGCAACATACATTGTTTCCAAAGATTCTGTTGTCTTTGAAATCCAAGAATCTTTTTTTTCCCCTTACTTTTATTAGTACATATTTGCAGGACATAATGATTATATTCACTATAGGGGACTAGTACATGTACATAACACATTTCAATCTCCCCCACCCCAAAATCCAAGAACCCTGTCACTTGAAGTCAGACCTTTTTCTTCAGGGTCTTTCAAGGGAGTTGTTAACTGGTTTGTGATGAAAATGTCTGCTAAGTAGACTGGATCTTACAGCTCTTCCTCATACCACTCTGCAAATTCTGGCTTCCTGTTTTCCTGACGTTCACTTTTCATCTCAGTCCCCTTATTGAAAACTGTCAATACCTGATATCTGTCCTCTGCTTTTCCACTTGAAATCATACTCTTAGATGCCTTTGACCCCATGGAAGAAATAGTTTTAGAACTACCAATAAAGAAGTTTTGTTGTTTTTTTCTTTCTTTCTTTCCTTCTTTCTTTCTTTCTTCCTTTCTTTCTTTTTTGTTTGAGAGTTAGATGTTTCTTATCAAGTAGATCTATAAGCACAGGTACGTATTTTTGGCACCACTGTTACATGTTTGGCTTGGATAGCACACAGGATTTAGTCTTTGAAAAGGCAAACAGTATAGGTCTCACTCCTGCAAAGCATCTTTATGTGCTCTGGAAGTGTAAATCTGTTCTAAAGTTCCAAGTAATTTCTCATAACAGATGCTGGAGAAGGGATTTGCAAATCAGAAGTTCAGTGGGCTTCTGATCATGTCTGATTTCACAGAATGCCACAGTATCAGGCCTGTAATGATAAAGTTTCTTCACCTCTCTGGTAGAAGGTGTGATTTTGCAAGTGGTTTTTGTAACCCACTGCTTCCAGGGTGTTTTACCACTGGTTGATATGTGGGAAGTCAACTTTGTACAAGCCATGGTACAAACCCACTTATTCATCTCCCTTCTTCTTTGGGTGGAGTTAGTTTTAATCAGGTTATTTTGTTGTTGTTTCTATGTTGTAGGAATTCCTTATTCTAGTTGTTACTTCTTTATCAGGTATATTACTTGCAAATATTTTCTTCCATAGTTTGCCATTTTACTCTATTGATAATGTCCTTTGATATACAAAAATTTTTGATTTTTGATGAAATTAGATTCATTTTCTTTTGTTTGCTGTGTTGTATCCAGGAAATCATTGTCAGATCCAATGTCATGAAGCTTTCCCCAGTTTTCTTCTAAGAGTTTTATGGTTTTAGATCTTAAATTTAGCTCTTTGATCCATTTTGAATTTTTATATATGGTATAAGGTAAGGTTCAGTTCATTCTTTTTCATGCGGATATCTAGTTTTCCCAATACTGTATATTGACAAGACTGTCTTTTCCCTATCGAATGGTCTTGGCACTCTTGCTGAAAATCACTTGGCTATACATGTGAGAGTTTATTTTTGCATACTCTGTTCTTTTCATTAGCTTGTATGTCTAGCTTTATGCCAGTACCATACCATTTTGATTACAGTAGCTCTGTAGTAAGTTTTGAAATTAGGATGTGTCCAACTTTGTTCTGTATCAAGATTGGTTTAGCTGTTTGGGGTCCCTTGGGAATCTTCAGATGGAATTTTCCACTTCTGTAAAAAATGTTGGGGGATTTTGATATGTATTGCAATGAATCTGTAAGTCACTTTGGATAATATTGGTATCTAAGTCTTGAAATCCATAAACATTGGGTGTCTTCCCATTTATTGGTGCCTTTTAAAAATTCTTTCTGTACCATTTTCTTGTTTTCAGTACACAGGTCTTTAGTCTTCTTGGCTAAGTTTATTCCTAAATACTTTATCCTTTCTGATGCTACTTAAAGTGGAATTTTTTAAAAAATTTGCACTTTGGGTTGTTCGTTAGTGTTTAGTAATACAGCTGTTTTTTGTATATTGGTTTTGATTTTACAATTTTGCCGTATTTACTAATTAGTTCAAACTTTTTTTTTGAAACTGGAGATTGAATCTAGGGCCTTCTCACTGACCCACATCCTGAGTCCTAAGTTTTTTATTTTGAGACAGAATCTTGCTAAGTTGCTCAGGTGGAGCTCAAACTTCTGATTCTCCCACCTCAGTCTCCTAGATTGCCAGCACTGGGGGCATGAACCATCATGCCCCGCTCTAACAGGATTTGTGTGTGTGTGTGTGTGTGTGTGTGTGCATATACGTGTGCATGTATGTGTAATCTTTAGGATTTTCTGCATAAGAGAGAGTGTTATTTGTGAACAGAGGTAATTTTACTTTACTCTTTTTAGATGCCTTTTTCTTGTCTAATTGCTCTCGGTAGAACCTACAATACCGTGTTGAATAGAACAGATGAATGTGGATATCCTGTCTTGTTCTTAATTTTAGAATAAAAGCCTTTATTCTTTCACCATTGAATGTGATCATAGCTATGGATTTTTATACAGTATTCATTGTTAGGATAGTGTCCTTTTGTTTATTGTTTTTGTCATGAACAGTTGTTGAATTTTGTCAAATGCTTTTTTATGCATCAGTTGAAATAGCCATGTGTTTTTTTCCTTTTATTCTATTAATGTAGTGTATTATATTGATTTTCATATGTTGAACCATCTTTGCATTCCAGGGATAAATCCTACCTAGTCATGGTGTATATCTCTTTCAATATACTGCTGACTTTGATTTGCTTGTGTTTTGTTTGAGATTGTTATCTTCCTTTGATGTTGAAGTGATATGGTCCTTATAAAATGAGTTAGGAAGGTTCCTTCCTCTCCAGTTTTTTGGAGTAGTTTTAGAAGAGTTGGTGCTAATTCTTTAAGTATTTGGTAGAACTCAGCATCGTCGGGAGGCTGAGGCAGGAGGATTGCTGCAAGTGTGAGGCCAGCCTGGGCTACATAGTGAGACTGTGTCTTAAAAAAAAAAAAAAACAAAACCGGGCTGGGGATTTAGCTCAGTGGTTAGAGTGCTTGTCTTGCAAGCACAAGGCCCTGAGTTTGATCCACAGCACCAAAAACAAAACAAAACCAAAACCCAAAAAACCCCAAACAACAACAACCACAAATTCAGCACTGAAACCTTTGGGTCCAGAGCTTTTCTTTTATGAGAAGTTCTGTTACTGATTCACTCTCCTTTCTGGGTATAGGCCTATTCAAATTTTCTTTGCTTATGACTTGGTCTTGTTAGGTTGTATGTTTTCGAGAATTTATACCTTCCACTTAAGTTACCCAACATACTGGAAAATTTTTTACAAGCACATTTTCTGAGTAATATGTAGTGGAAAGAGCAGAGTGCATTGGATTATTACAACTTAAGGTAATTATTGATGTTACTCATGCTTTTATAGCAATTGCTTTGTCATTTTACCGGTGACCCTGTGAGTAAATAATACAGATGTTAGTCCCATTTTATAGATGAAGAAGCCAAAGCTCCAACATGCATAGGTAACATGGCTATTCAAACTGCAGAATGGAAAACTTGGCATATATTCTTGGTAGGGATATACAGAAAATATAAAAGTGAAGGAGCATATTCGAATTTGAGGTATGTGGGAGGTTTTTGTATTTATCAAAATGTAACAAGTTTTTAATTAGATTAAGTACCACACAATATCACTTTTAATTCTTTTTCATTGTTTTTAGTCATCTAAAAAGGCTGTTCCTTGTATGTGTCTAAAGAATCACTCAAGGAAAGTAATTACAGAAAGATACCATGCACACGTTAGGTTAAAAAGATAGATCTTCAACTTAGATGTCCAGGGCAGTATATTCTTATAATAAATTTTTAAAATTACAAAACTGCAAGAGTTCTCTCTTCAGCTAAAACTAAAATCTTAAAATTTGAGTTTTCAGAGGATTGGCGATTTAGCTCAAGCCATGAATTTTGATCCCCAGCCCCCCCCACTAAAATTGAGTTGTCTGCTTTATTTGATCAAGAGTATTGCCTGTTGTGTAATTTAATTTTGCTACTACTGTTAATTTTCCTTTTCTTACATTTCAACTTAATTGTGGTTTTATATTGCAGTTCAAAATTATTTACTAAGCTGTTTATTTTTCAGGTTCCTAGAAGCCAAACCAAATTGACGATAATGCTTGAAAAGTTAGGAATGGATTATGATGGGCGGCCTCATAGTGGTCTTGATGATTCCAAGAACATTGCCAGAATAGCAGCTCGAATGCTTCAGGATGGATGTGAACTCCGAATCAATGAGAAAATGCATTCAGGACAGCTTATGAGTGTGTCTTCTTCCTTGCCAGTAGAGGGCACTCCAGCTCCACAGATGCCACATTGTAGAAAGTAACTGCATTTTTGTCTGTGGATCATCCTCAGGAGTTGCTACAGGGAGGCAGCAGATGAATACTGATCGAAGTAGTCCTGCAGTGCAAACTTGAAGCACCTTGAACATTTATAATCTTATTACAGTTGTGGATAGATAGATGTGTGTGTGTGAGCAGATTTTGTCACCAGCACTTTTAATATGACAGTATGTGTTACCAGTAACAATTCCTGTTTAGAACTGAATTTTATAATTTAAGGCACCCCAGATGTGCTCTTTTCGGTTTTAAAATGCATAATTTTATTGGCTCTTCCATGTTGAAATATAGAATGTATTTCTACATTAACATCATTATATTAAATCATTTCTTAAAATGCAGAAAGATTAAGAGGTAGGCCTTATGTACTCCTTGGGTTTTGTGGCTCTCATAGTCCATTTGATTTTTGAAGTTTATCTGTGAAGCTCAGCTACAGTCCTCCATCAGTATTCCTGGGGTGTTCATTCCAGGACACTGTGTAGATCCCATAATCCCAGAGGCTCAAGTCTTTTAAGTAAAATGGCATAGCATTTGTATATAACGTACACACATCCTCCCGTATTACTTTAAATCATCTCTAAATAGTTATGGTAACTTCAAAAATGTAAATACTATGTAAACAGTCTTATGCTGTGTTATTTAGGGAATGACAAGAAAAAGAAGTGTGTGTATGGTCAGTACAGACAAAACCATCGCATGCCTGACCATACCACACACAGACACAGTGTAGAGTGTGCAATTCTAAGCCATGAGCACTAGGGGGAGACAGGATCTGAACTGGCAGGAGGCCGAAGCAGGGTGTGCTACACAGCACTCCCGTTCTGTAGATTAAACAGAGTGCTTGGCACGTGGAAAATTCAAGTTTTGCTTTTTGGAATTTTTTTCCACACATATTTTCATTCTCCAGTTGGTTGAATACATGGACATAAAACCCACAGATATGTAGGGCAGACTGTATATGGTGAGCTTTGTAAAATACATGTCATACATGTCTGCCTGTTTATTTTCAACTCAGAATTGAAAAATTTGTGATAGATTATAGGGTCTGGTTAAAAATTTGTTATTAAGGAAATTAATGTCAATTTAGAAGAAAATACTATTTAAATAAATGCCATAAAGGCTGTAGCTCAAATGTACCAATACATAGTCAGTGGGGTTTTTTTTTTTTGTTTTGTTTTTTGGATTTGGCTGTTTGGTTTCCCTCTTATGACATATCTGCTCTAAATTCAAATCTAATTGGTGCTTTGAAATAGACTTGATAATTTTGAGTCACCATTTAATTTTACATTTGTATTCCATGTTGTAAGGGAGATTAATAAAGTCAAGGTTTTCTGCCACATTTTATGCTTTTATTATTAAAAGCTTCATTGGCCAACAGTGGAATTAGTCAATAAAATATTTGCTTGTCTGAGTACATAGTGAATGACCACTAATTCTAAAAACAAAAGTATGATTTTGGAGTTGATAAACCACTTATGTAGAGTCTAAAAATAAGTATTTTTAGAATTGAATTTCCCTTATTTCTTTTTTATGTCAATTTCATTGATATTGCTTGCTTCTTTCATCTTTGGTAATTGTGACTCTACATTAGTGACTTATGTATTATAACCAAGTGATTTTCTTAAATGTTTTCCAAGCCTGATATATAGGAGAAAAGTATGATATAAGACATTTTCCGTGGTGTGAGAATTCTCTGTACAAGGCTTTAATTCCCCCACCCACTTCGGTACTAGGGCTTTACACTGAGCTACATCTGCAGCCTTTTTTTCAAGGCAGAGTCTCGCTTTGTAGTCTAGGCTAATCGTGAACTCACTGTCAAGTCCAGGCTGGCCTCAAACTTGCAGCAATCCTGGCTCAGCCTCCCAGAGTGCTAGGATTACAGGCGTATGCACCACCATACCTAGAAAAGCTGTGGATTTACTTGAGCCAGTGAATTTCTGCCTTTGAGCAGTATTTGTATAATCAGCACAGTGAAGAATAACATGTAGGTAGCAGAAGGCACAGGGCAGAGATATCTTTAGACACACGAGAAAGCTGGGTATCTCAAGTTTAGACATAAAACTCAGGCTGTGAGGGAGACATGCTGTGAGGCGTGTGAGTCAGCACTGAGCAGTCCACTGTAAAGAATACTGGAAGTTTTTAAGAGTTTCCTTCAAATCCTCATTGTGCCGGGACGAAGGAGTAGAAAGAAAATAGCGAATTCCTATTGATTGTGGATGTCAAATGGTCTGCCAGCCGTATTCCTTGGGGGATTTTCCCACCCGACCACTTTCCCAGAGGAGTGAATCAGCCCTGAACTAATTACTTCTCACCACTTTCTAGTGGCTTATGAGCAGCTGAAAGTGTAACTGAAAAATCTGAGAATGGCAATATAATTCCTTTTATTTTTATTTTTTAAATTTAAAGCTATATGTATTTATGGGATTGAATGTAGAGGTGCTCTACCACAGAGCTAAATTCCTTGGCCTGTTTTAATTTTTTATTTTGACATACGGTCTTGCCAAGTTATGCAGATGAGACTTAAACTTTGAATTCTCCTGCCTCAGTCTCCCAAGTGCTGGAATTAGAGACATCACACCCAGCTTTATTATTGTTTTTAAACCAAGCTACTTATTTCTTTGCTTATTTTTTGCCAAATATCCAAGAACTAACAAACTCATTTCTTTTGAAGTTCTTAGTACTTTTTGGTCTCTTTCTTTCTTTCTTTCTTTCTTTCTTTCTTTCTTTCTTTCTTTCTTTCTTTATTTTGGTCATTGTTAATTCCTTTTCAGTCACTGCCTTCCCCTCCATTTTGATTTGAGATTTTGCTGAGGTGAATCAGGCCTGTCCTGATGAGACTTTCTTTTGTTGTTTTTGGTTTTTTGAGCCAGGGTCTTGTTCTGTAATTCAGGCTGGCCTTGAACTCACTATGTAGCACAGGCTGGCCTTGAACTCTTAGCAATCCTCCAGCCTTATAGCCTTCCAAGTGCTAGGATTACAAGAACACACTACCATGCCCGGCTTTGATAAGATGATCTTAAACGTAAGGAATACTGCTTCTCTACTCTTCGTTGTTAGGTTCTGTTTTCTTTAAGAAATAGAATGCAGATAATTATTAACTTATTTATTTTGGGTGCTGGGGATTGAACCCAAGGCTTTTTGAATTCCAGCCAAGCACTGTGCTACTGAGCTACGCCCACAGCCCTTTTTATTTTGTTTTGAGACAGGGTCTTGCTGAAATGCCCAGTCTGGCCTGGAATTTGACCATCCTCCTGCCTCAGCATCTTGAGCTGCTGGGATTCTAGGTGTGACACTGAACTCAGCTGAGTAAGACTTCCTGGAAGGGAAATTTGTAAGAGATGAACGCCATTCTGGTATCTCAGTCAAGACAATATTGGTAATATTCTTGCTAATCATGTTGTAATGATAATACTTGCTAAACTAGGCACAGTGGTACATCCCTGTAATCCCAGAGGCTCATGAGGCTGAGGAGGGAGGATCACAAGTTCGAATGCAGCTGGAGCAATTTAGTGAGGCACTCATAATAAAGAAAAGGCTGGAGATGTAGCTCAATGCAAAGGCGCCGGGTTTAATCTCCCTTTGTTTCTCCCTATGTTAATGTCTTACGCTTTCTATTTTTCATTTGCTCTAATACATTGACATTGGATTTCTTCTATATTTTTTCAAATCCACAATCTTTAGAGCCAACTGAAGTATACTGGGATGTTGTATTTTATCTTTTTTTTTTTTTAATGTTTGTTTCATGTTCTTTTGGATAAAATACTTAACATTGTGCTCTAAAAAAGTATTTGTCCTTTCTTTTCTTTTTTCTTTCTTTCTTGTTTTTGACCAGGCAAGAAAGGAAATAAAAAAATACGTATGTATCTTTTTTTGCCTTAAGATAGACCTGTTTATCCTGCCATATACGGACAGGTTTTTTCTGTTTGGATTGAAGTGAAAAAGTGCAGGAGTCATTAACTTGTTGCCTATTAAAAGGAGGATGATATCTCTGAAGACTATTTAAATATTTTTTTGTTTTTGGTTTTTTTGTTTGTTGGTTTTAGGCAGGGTCTTGCTTTGTGGTTCAAGCTGGCTTTGAACTCACTGGGTAGCCCATGCTGCCCTCAAATTTGAGGTAATCCTCCTGCCTCGGCTTCCCAAGTGCTGAGATTATAGGTGTGCAGTACCACGCCTGGGTTTAAGTAGTAATTTTTTTAAAAAGTGAGGTTGACCTTTTGTCCATCATCTTGAGTATTACTCAAAAATGATAATGTAAAACAGTGATTTGAAGGAGGAGGAAAGAACTGGTGGTAAAATTCCTGGGTAGTGTAATCAAGTGTGGCTTAGGCCGTATGTGGAGACAACATAGAGACTCTTGGGTCTCAGGTGCACACATGTCTGCACTGTAGAAGTCTGGGAAGGGTGCACTGCACTTGGGAGAAGACCTTAGCTTTCAGAGCTTCTGTAGAGAGCCAGGAGCATGAGTTCATCTTTGAGCCAGCCTTGTGTAGTACTGTGCTGTGTACATGGTCAAGTCCAGTGTTAATGAATGAATGATGGCATCAAATGTCTTTTCTTTTTCTATTATAGTTTTGTTTCTTCTCACTATTGTAGCCCAAGCTACCCTTGAACTTCTGGCAATCTTCTTGCCTCAGCCTCCTGTGTGCTGGGATTACAGAATGTGCTACCAAGCCTGGCCAGAAAGTATGGTTCAGATTGTACTGTTAAAGGGCAAAGTAAATGTGGCAAAATTTGCTGTACAAAGCTGGGTGTGGTGAGACATGCCTGTAATCCCAGCACACAGGATGCCGAGTCAGGAGGATTTCCTGGAGTTCAAGGGCAGCCTGAACTACGTAGTGAGACCCTGTCTCAAAAAAACAAACACAAAACAAAACAAAAACCAAACAAACAACAAAGAACTGTACAGATGGACCATTCACAACTCCTAGGATGTCCCCGCTGTCCAGCCAGTAACACTCCCTGCCAACCCCAGAATTTTCAGCTCTTGTATTTGAGACCCAGATCCTGGGCCAGAGGGGCAGATTCCATTAGATTCAATTTTTATTTTAGAGTCTGTTGTCGTATAATTTTATTATGTAATTTTATGCTTGGACATATTGGTCATACTACATCTTCACAACAGAAGTATGTACATTAAATTTTTTATGTAGTGTGTTGATTGTATATTATTAAAATTATTTTATATAATGGGTCAAAATATATTAAAAATCTTATTGAATGGCATATGACTTTGCTAGAATGAGAGCACTCATAATCAATTCTATTTTTAATTTCTATATAAATACTGAAAGTAACCCCCACATAGAGAAGCATGGAAGTAATTTTATTAAGTCAGTTTTGCTCAGTTTTTTAATATTGCTTGGCCGAAGATCACATTGTGATTTGTCTTCAAAAGTGATTAAAAAAAAATCTGTTTTTTGTTTATTTCTTGTTGAAAGCAGAGAATTAGAAGTTACCTAACATTTAGAAGTGTTTGTTACTTAGAATTATTCTTGCTCACCTTTGGGGATGCAAACTCAAACGGCTTTGTTGAGTCTATTGAGTGATTGTTAATAAGACCTGTTACGATTTAATCAGGAAGCAAGTAGGTTGGTAAAAGGCAAGATAATCGTTCAATAAACTTGTGTTTATATATTGAACTAAGATGTTTGGCGTTTGGTAGAATTAGGAAAGAAGAAACAGGAATTTTATTAATAAGATCAGACTTTTCCTACAGAATGTTATGCTGCCAAAAACTTGTCTAGCAGCTGGAATATAATTTGTTTTTTGCTAATAGGTGATTGTGAATAATAATTTCATAAGATTAAGTTGATATTTATATTGGAGCATATATATTTTATGATTATAAAAGGTTTTGTCTATAGCCTTTACTCAATGCATCATTAAAATTTTGGTATTCCTCCAAGTTATAGTTAAAATAATCAGCATCACTAAAATAGTCTTGTTTTGACTACCCAAAAGTACTTTAGCTCAGGGATTGTTCGAGGGATGAGTTTGTAAACAGTTGCAAGCTTTGGAGCAAAGCTGTTTGTGATATTCAGTATCTCTTGCCTGCTACCTGCATCAGGTGGGATGCAGTTCTTGGCAGGAATCTTGTCCACACAAGTGGCCAAGTTGTTAAGTAAACACTGTCATTACTTCCACTTTCCAACATAGCCACATTCCGAACATCCTAACAAGTCCCCACATATCCTCGTTTCTAAGTCCCTGTAATGGAAGTTGAGGTCAGGGAAAGTTGGGAAAACCCACGGCCCTAAGCTGTGCTGAGGAAAGTTTCCTGTGGAGGGCAGAGCAGCCTGGAGTCAGGGAGGCGAGGGCACCCTGGGTTCCTAGCAGAGAAGAAATAATGTTGATGTAGTGTTTTTGTTTTCAGGTTGTCCAGCTTGAGGAAATGTTACACTATACGAAAGATGAGGATGTGGAGGGAGATTCCTTGAAAACCACCCTCACTCAGGTACCCTTTGGAAGGTTTCGAGGTAACGCAAGATTGAATACACCCTTTATAAAGACCTGTCGTTCAGAGCATTGAAATTTTCTATTTTTCTTTTATATGGGAAATATTTTCATTGGTGATACTGTGTGCTCTGTTTTGAGTTCACATTTGATAAAGACTTGTTTGGGACTCCTTAGTGAGCACTAAGCAAAGTAGGTTAATCTTCTGTAAGGCAATGGAAAACAAACCTGCCCCTGCCTCATGAAGGTCTTCAGGCCTGTCTGTCAGCCAGCCAGCACCGCGCCTCTGAGCACCTCCTATCCGATTGTGTCAGGAGCACCTGGGTTAGCTCAGCCCCACCTCAGGCTGGTGCTCCTTCAGTCCTGAGCACTGGGGAGGGGCCGTGCGGTGCGGACAGCTGACCCGGGGCCTCTGGGCTGCCTTGCCCAGGTGTGTGAGAGTGCAGCAGCACAGTGACCTTGACTTTTGTTCCTTCTGGGTGCATAGTGAGAGATGTGGGAACTCCAAACAGTAACTTCATAATGATTCAGGAAATTCAGGGCAGACAGGTAAAATACAATAAATAAACCTTAAGCCAATAAAACTTAACATGAAATCCTCTTTTGCTTACTATGGGCAACTCCCTTGTGTTCTGCTTAGTGATTTAAGGGGCAAGAAGAAAAGGGAGAGCTTTTTAAAATTAGGAAAGTATCAGCTTAATAATTTAAAACATTCTTAGGTGGTTCTTTGCTCAAATATATGGATTGATGGTGTGTAATAGGAATCTTACGCTGCCTTACGAGCCAGTTATTTTTGTTTGTTGAGAAAGGTTGTTCAGAGGCCATATTCTACAGTCACATTTTTTTATGGCCCTACTAAAGTCACTTACTTCAAGGCTCTATTTGAGCATCAGGTTTAGGGAGACAATTTACTACTGTTGTTCAAAGTAGAAGGACATACATTAGGAATTTCTTAAAGTGAAGAGAAATCCCTATACAAAAAAGGGGAAGAACTTGGGGTCTGTCTAACCAGAAACCCTCATCCAGGGCCTGCTTCCATGTGCTGTGTCCTCACCTTGCTCTGTTTTCTCCTTGGGATGCAGTTATTTATCATCTCTCTGCAAAAGATTCCTAAAATCTATTGGCCTGAACTCTCTTTGAATTCCAGACATTCTCCATTCACTTCCTGGATATTTTGTGAGTGTCACCAGCATCTTAAATTTAGTACATTAAGAAACAAACACATGCTATTCCTTCACCTTCTCCCCTTGCACTGCACAATGCATGACCTAGATTCCTGCCATCAAAATGAGGGGCACATCCTCACATTGATTACTGTGCTAACATGCTGTTTCCCAGCTCTTGGCATATGCTTATGCTTCATTTGCCACACTGCAGGCTTGTGGTGGCTTTCTGCCATTGGAGGGAGCCTGTGTGATTAACCTATCATCTAGAATGAAGGCTTGCTAACAAACGAAGTTGTGGGCAACTGTTAACGCTTTCAGGGGGTGCTACCTGAGCCTGCTTGAATCAGTCTTTCCTGTACTTCCAAACATTGGATCATTTATCTGCCTGTGCAAGGCCACTTCAAGGCTCTGGACCAGGGGAAAATAGCTTTGTCTGCTGCTTCCTCACATTTTTTTGGTTGGTGTGTCTAAGTGCATTTTGAATTATGCAGAGTGTGGAGGGTATGCATAATTCTGATTAATTTTTAACATTTTATTTCTACTTCTCCACTTATAACTGATGTAAACCATTCCTGATACCTCTTAGAACCCTATGTTTTAAGACTTCCTCCTCTGAGACAAGCAATGAATGCCTTCCTGTGTGGCACAGTCAGATATGCAAGTGACGTACCTGGGAAAACCTGTGTGTGCAGTGTGCTGCCCCAGCCATCATGTCCCAGCCTGGATTGCATGACTCCTGTGACTCAGCTGTGAATGCTCACGCAGGGCTGTGGCTCACCCACCATCGTCTGGGCTTGACACAATACTTTGCACATTCTCAGACCTTCCTGTATAGAACCGTTCCTAAAACCACTGAGGAAGGTGGTGTCCTTGGAGTTTGGGAATGTCTTGTGGAAAATGAGGACAACTGTGAAGAAGTCTTTTATCAGCCAGATGAGATGCACATGGCCTCAGCTCTCATTTTGTTAGAAACTTTTGAATAGATACCTCCAGACCATATTTTGTATTTGATGATGCATAAGAGATGCTTCAGCATTTTTGGAAGCTTTCTTTTTTTAACAAGTTCAATCCAATGACACAAACATACTTATGTTTTTTATATTCAACCAAGAAGTACTCGTTGAATATTTTATTCTAATTGAGAAAAGGCATACCCAGGAAAGATACCTAATAATGATGAGTTTCAAAAGGGGACTGAAACTCAGCGTAGTGTTGAAGCATATACAGCTGGAATCACATCTAGGTTTAGTGTTTTTTCCTAGCACTTACTGGTGTTGTGGCCTCAGCAAGGTACTTAACCTTTCTGAACTCCCAATTTGCTTACAGATATTTATAATATTGCTGTAGGAGTTAATTGAGATAATATCTGAATCATGCCTAGTGAATTACTGCTGAATTGCCTAGAGTATTTTAGAGTAGAACATGCATAAAACATCTTGAGAATTCATCATGGTGCTAAAAGATGTCCTAATTAGAATGGCACACTAGATTCAGGGCCACAGGTCTGGTACTTCTTAAGTTTTCTATGATTGGGAAATGAATGACCCCAGCTCCTGGAATGGTTTTGAAGTTATTGACAAAAGCAAAGTGACTGGCTGAAGAATAAAGGAAAATGTGAGGGACAGGAAGGAAACCAGAGGCTGAGTGAGCAGGCACATCATACATCAAAGGGTAGAGTGTTCATGCTGGCCCCCATACAAATAGATTTAGTTACCAGATTGGCAGCCATCCATCAAATAGAGATGATAGAGAAGTGATTGCAACTGTGGTGTGGGCATTCTAGGAACAGAAGCAAAGATGGATGGGCTAGGAAGTCAGAGAGGACGTCTTTCAATGCAAACACAAGCTAAATCTTGAGGGACAAACAACCAACCATTAGAAAAAAGAGGTAGCGGTTCACCGTGTGGCAGAAACAGCATATTTTTTTTTAATTTTTAAAAAAATTTTTTTACCAAGAACATGTGTCGGTACATTGTATACATAATGATCATATTTATCATAGTTATTCTGTACCTGCACATGATGTATCTTGGTCCCCTGGCCCCTCACCACCCCTCCCTTCTGTTCCCCCCTTATTTACAGCCGGCTTATTTACATTTTTCCATTTTTTCCCTTTTCCATTTCTTTACCTTTTCTCTTCCTTCTTTTCCCCCTTTTCCCTTTCTAGTTCTCCTCTCTTTTGAATATTATCTTTCTTTACCTAATATCTATTACCCCTCTTAGTCTTTGTGTACACTTATGGTTTCTCATATCAGAGAAACAATTTGATGTGTACTCATGAGTGACTTATTTCACTTAAGAGTATGATCTCAAGGTGCATCCATTTACCTACAAATGACTCTAGTTTATCCTTTTTATGGCAGAGTAATACTTCAGTGTGTAGAAAAACCACGTCTTCTTCAGCCATTCCTTAGTTGTTGGGCATTTAGGTTGTTTCCAAAACTTAGCTATTACAAATTACGTTGCTATAAACATGGTTGTGGATATATCTCTGTGGTATGAGGTTTTCAGTCTTCTGGGAAGATACCAAACAGAGGAATAGCTGGATCAAATGGAACCTCTAGATTTAGTTTTTTGAGGAGTCTCCATAATGATTTCCACAGTGGTTGCACTAGTCTACATTCCCACCAACAGTGGAGGAGGGTACCTTTTTCCCTACAGCCCCGCCAGCACTTGTTGATTGATTTCTTGGTAATAGCTGAAACAGCATATTTAAGAAATAAAAATGTGGGAACATAAAACACAACGTGATTCTGTAAGGTATTTTCCCAGAAATGTTCTACGTTTCTTCAGTGTGAAAATGGAGTTTTTAAACCTGTCCTGTTCTCACACTGACCCATGGCACCTGCCTCTCCTTGGCTAACACTGAGCCAGAATTCACATGTTGAGAGCTGTTCTTGAGTCTTGTCTGAGTCTAAGCCATGAAGACTTTAAGCGTAGTAAATATTTGATCTAACTCTGAGCTGGCTTCCCAGATTCCCACTAGACTGGTTCTGTAGTAAGGGCTCTGTAGACTAGGAGTCACTGCACAAGTATATTTACACTGAAACAAAATGCTTACTCCAACATTATAGTAATGGTCTCTACACATAGCAGGCAGCTTAAAAGACAGTGTCTCATTTAGACTTTAGTGGAAAGTTCGTGGGTACTAAAGACTTTTTTGATGGCTCTCAAATCTAGTTTTTAATCATCAGAGTTTTTGAGGATTTTTTTTTTTTTTGGTTTTTTTTTTTTTTAAGACAAAGTCTTACAAAGTTTCCCAGGTGAGCCTCAAACTTGTGATCCTCCTGCCTCAACCTTCCGAGTAAATGATATTACAGGTGTGTGCTACTGTGCTGGCTTCTCGAGGAATTTCAGTGCAGAGGCCCAGGCCCTACCCTTAGAGATTCTAGAGTGGGACCTGGGTCTGTATTTACAAGAAGAGGAGTCTCTCACACATGATTTTAAATCATGAGCCAGCTCTGGGAATCTTGGTTGTGTGGACAGCCTACAGGCCATCATCCACCTCCACTGGCTGTCGCTGATAGAATCTGACCAATCACAATCTTTTCCTGAGGATTTAAAAGACACTCATCTTTCTCAGCATCTCTCTCTGAGTGGCAGTGACATTTCTCCTCGAAGACAGGCTGTAAAGGCCAGTTAGCAGAGAGATAGATAGGGCCTACATGCAAAGTTGCAGAGTTCAGATGTGATGGAGGTACCCTGGCAGCTCTCTGGGTTCTGGTGCCTTCCTGAAGCCTCTTCTGGCTTCCAGAGGATGCTCCTTTATCCTTATAATAAATTCCTCTCTATGGTTAAGGCCAAGACAAGCTGGTTTCTGTTACTTGCAATTAAAGAGCCCAACTACCACAAACCTCACTAAAATAGCATCCCTAAAGGACAATCATGGCATGTACTTTAAGCACACTATGGTATGAAATATCAGCTTTCTTCCCAAACAGTTCTGGAAGTGGGCCCTTGCTCAGGGGACGAGAAAACAAAACACTCTCACTGCCGGGTAGTTTATGCAGCTATTAACTTGGTACAAAGAGTACTCCATTATGAACAAAGAAATTAGAGGCACTTTATTGATTGGAAGAAATGAAAGGAAGCGCAATGGAAGCTACACACTGTAAATGAGGCTCCAGTCGCCTCTCCACGGAAAAAGGAAACAGAGGCACTGAGTGGTGTCGATGACTTTGGAGACAGAGCCGACTCCACTCAGGCTGATCTCAATCTGTACCTTCTGCCTCACCCTCTGAATCAGCCTGAGGCTGGCAGAGGTCTCCAAGCTGAGCTGGCAGTTTTGATTGGTTGGGTTTAACTCATGGCAGAAACAATCAACACTGCATAAGAAGCAAATAGAGCACAGCTGTTCCCAGATGGAAAGGCAGGCAGCCACTCTTTCCCAGGAGTGATCCTTGCCAAGCCGGGATGCCCATAGGGTCTTCCCGCATAGGACGCTTTAATACTCTGCTCTTGAATAGGAAACACACTCGAGCTGCTGGCCACCACCACACACCTAAAAACCAAATGGAGACATTCATCCAGACAGGGAACTAGAACTTAGAGCAGCATCTTCTGAGTGGTTGGTGAACTCTGTTAGCGGCTGCTTCTTCCCCTAATGAGCCCGAGGTCAGAGATGGCACCTGGGCCAAGTAGCCCAGCCCTTCTTGCTCCTGTGACCACAGAGTGGCCCTGAGCCCAGCCAGCCAGCTGGCTGGCAGATGCTTGCCACTAGAGGGGAAGGGAAAGGAGCCACAGCAGTTCTGAGACAGAAAAAGCCACATGAAACAGTCGTACCAAGTCCATTGTGTCATTATGTCCCAGACCATGGGCTTGGAGTTATTTTCCAGGAACTATGAGGGTTCTGTAGTGCACCCCGAGAAAGAGAAGTGAAGTCTGCATCTCTCTCCACCTCTTGGCTTCAAACAGAGCAGCTCTGCCTTTACACATTTAACTGGGTTTCTGTCTTTTTGTTTGAAGAATGGGTTCATAACGACTGGCTAATAGACCATGTGTGTCCACACATGTTCATGTTTGCACATGCACACCCGGCACCATGCTGAGTGCTTCAGATATTTGGCTTAATTCCTTCAAACAAATCCAAAAAGGGGATTCCATTATCCCGTAGCACAGTTGGGAAACGAAGGTCAAGTATGCTGTCAAAGTCACAAAGCTGCTAAGTGTGAAAGCTAGGAACTGTATTCATGTCCCTCTGACTTGGGAGCCCTAACTGGCAGTGCCCTCTAGGAAGGATGCAGGAAAAAAACCCTGAGTGAGGAAAAGCAAGGCCTGGCCCTTCTCAAAAACAGCTGCTCTCAACTTTGTCTGCACACCAGAGTCACAGGGATGTGGTAACTAGGACATGCATCGCGCTCTTCCCTCTGGAGATTCAGTTCTCACCGACCTGGGGAGCAGGCTGGGCACAGGGGATTTGTTTCTAAAAGGCTGAGAGACACTGCCTGGAGAAGCCGTGATGGGAGCTCAGTAACTGGAATTCAGCATGTCAGCACTGATTTCAGAGGACAAAGACAGGAGTTTCTCTTCTGGCAGATAACTCAAGTGATCATATAAAATGTGTCCTTTAATTAAGAAGAAGGGAAAGCCAGCAAAACTCTTCAGCTTTGGTGGAAGGTGGAGAAATCATTTTCTTTCCTCCTTCCCTCCCAGGGCTGGGTGGAGCACAGTGTTGATCAAATATGAACTTTGGCAGAGCAGACGTGGAAAACAGCCAACGTGTGGAGGAGGCAGGGATGGGGATGGGGAAATGATTCAGTGAAATCAGGCCCTGTTCTCTGTGAGTGTCTTTCAGGAGCCAATCTGGGACTAGGACAGGGTGAGGTTCATGAGTTACTCCCCTTGGGTACTAAATTTCAGGGGAAACAAAAAAACTCAGGCATCATAATAAGTGATATCTTAGTGCCATTTAATAAAAAGGCAAAATGAGCTGGGTGGGGTAGCACATGCCTGTAATTCCAGCCCTCAGGAGGCTGAGGCAGGAAGATTGCCACAAGTTTGAGGCCGGCTGAACTGCAAAGTGAGACCCTGTCTCAAAAATGGACAGCATTTGCCGGGGCTGGGATTGGGGTAAGGAGAGTGAGGTGAGGGACGCAGATATAGGATTGGATCCCATCTTTATCTAAAATGGATTTTTGGCATTTTGATTGGGGAGTGCAGGACATTGAATTGGACTCAGGGCTTTGTGCGTGTTAGGCAAGTGCTTTACCAGTGATCTATGTCTTCAGCCCTAATTTTGATTTTTAAAAATACTGTATTGGGGGTTGGGGGTTTAGCTCAGTGGCAGAGGGCTTGCCTAGCAAGCGTGAGGACCTGGGTTTGATCCTCAGCACCAAAAACTTTCTAAAAAATGAAAATAAAAATTAAAAATACTATCCTAAAGTATTATTTTTCTTACATTCTGAGCCTCACCTGAGGCCCGATAAATGACTTTTGTTTTGGACTCTTTGGTCCTTCTGGAGTGAAGGAGGAGAATATAACAGAAGCAAGCCCTTTATGAAGCAGCAGGTCACTGTGTCTCCCAAAGGCTTGGTGGGGTTTCCTGCACCAAAGTGACCATTTCAACAAAGAGACAGCCTAGTGCGCAGAGTGGGCAGGTGAGGAATGGGGCCGCTTGCAGCCTGCGTCATCAGGCAGGCTCTGGAGCTGTTCTCTCTTCATTCCCGTGGCTGTGACTCGGAACTGACGGCCCGTCATGCACATTATTCACCCCTGCCTTGGCCAGTCAACCTGCTTCATCTTCAGCAGTGTGACAGAGCTGCCACTGTGCTCCTTATGGGAATGGTTAAGGACGAATGAGGTAGGACAGATGATAGACGGATGGATGACATACAGATAGGTAGATAGATGAGAGAGGCTACTTTGCACATGCCTGGAACAAGTGTTCTGACAATGGGAGCTCTTCTCACATTACTATTACCTTGTCTAAATCCGTTCTAGAAGCTTTGACTTCTTATTTCAGCCTGCTTTTGAAACGTGTCACTGCTCGCCGATAACTCAACACGGGGAGGCAAAACAGTCCACGTTGTTGCTTATTAGTACACCTGGGAAATTGTTACTTAAACCAGTCAGGGGTCGGAAGGAATGGAAGCCTGGATTCTGGTCTCGGCTTTAGGGATCTGTTGCTGGGTGATGAACTTAGGTATAATCATCCACATCTCTAAGCCCCTTGTTTCTTTCTTAGAGACTGAGACTAATACAATATCTTCCCTTCGCTGTCCTGTTGTGGGGATAATGGTGCACAAGGGACACACAGTTGTACACTTGGGTGGAAGAGAAGGTGTGTTGTGGTTTAGATATAGGATGTTTTCCCAAAGGTCACGTTCCGGGGTTGGGCTTTAGGGTCACAGGGGTGCTGTGCTCATGAGTGGCTTAACCCACGGCAGACTTCAGAGCTGGATGTGCTGTTCCGAGGTGGAGTCTGTTTGGAAGAGGTAGATTGAAGGATGGGGATCAGAACATGACCTGCGGGGTATAGCTCCCTCTGTGGCTCATCTCTCCTCTTTTGGCTTACTGCTGAGGGAGGGGTGGCTGCCCTCCACCCAGGCACTCCTGCCTTGGAGCCAGCTGACCATGAGCTGAAATCATGTGCCAAAGTGAACCTTTCCTCTCCTACGTTGTGGGTCTCAAGTATTTTGTCCTAATGATAGGTGGGAGAGTGACAAAGACAAGGCGTAACTCTTGGTATGCTCACTTCTCTCTCTGGGCTGGTTGACCTGCTTCTGATACTGAACTCTAATAATCTTGGATGTGGATTTTTTTTTTTTGATTTTTTGATTCAGCACTTTAAAATGATACGATTAATTGACAGTAACCTCCTTGAGCTACAGAATGAACTACAATATGTATTATTTGCTGAGGTATTGCTTTAAGCAGATAGGATGGATGTCAGTTCTGGTGTTAGCTATATTATTTTTCCACAGAGAATCGGGGGTACTCTTAAGAAGCCTCACTCGGATAAGGGTCTCCCTGCTGGTCATGCCTAGAATTATGTACTTCTTTTCTTGTCCTGAGTTTGTATACTGTATTTTGATCTTTGTAAGTGTTCCATAGAGTTACACATTCTCTTTATGCATTTGAATAATCACTCCTTTTTCTAAAGCCTAATGCACTAGTTCATGAGAATTTCAGCCTTTCTGAGTGTAATTGCTTACAATTCAAACTATAAAAAGCAGACTCTTTTTCCAGCCATTGTGAGAGAGTGAGAATAGTGTAATGATTGAGAGCCAGGCTCACTAAATAAATGGCCTTCTTCTGTTAAATAAGGGTACAATAGTCCCAATCTCATAGGGCTTAAACGAGGTGAAAGATTAATGTTTATAAACTGCTTAAAATAGTGTCTAGTGAACAGCAACTACTTGATAAATGCCAGCCATTATTGCATTGACCCCTATTTGTGTTGGCTTTTATCACACCGACCTCTATGCCGTGCTGAAACTTGAAGTCTTTCCCCGGGGGACATTTCTTGGCAATGTTTTGTCTCTTTGACTTCTACTTCTCTGCTTTCTTCCTCTTTTTATTCTGTTGATGGGGATGCTTTTCCAGACAGACAACTTCTAGGAAGTCTTGTCCTCTAGGCTCTTAATATTGAGCTTGTCTCCCCTTCCTTGCTCCACCTCCCACCCTCCCACCAGTGGCCACTGAGTTCTGTTCCTGTGCAGCCCGAGCCCGTCACGGAAGGTATGCAGTGGCATTGAGTAGAGTTCTCATTCCATGTTGACATTCAGTTGACATCATTAGCATTTAGTTATTTGTGCTGTTTATTTAAACTAAATAATTTTTATAAAAATGAAATGATTCAAACTCATATTGGATCTGAAAACAAGTTGTGCTTGATAAGTAGAGTAATCGAGGTTGTGAAGTTCTGGTGTATCAGAACATGGACATTTTGGGCTGGCTGGTACAGGAAGATCGAGTTAGAAGGGTGACGTCACAGTGGGTGTGGGAAAAGATTTACCCAACCTTTCATTACGGGATACCTACCGATGGCATCTCTTGGGGACACAATAACAGGTCAGGACCGCACCCCTTATGTTTACTCTGAACACTTAGATGTGCTAGACCGAAGGTGCAGCTTTTTCTTAAACACAGTGTCACAGCAGCATATCTCATGTTCATTAGTTATTTTTATATTTTAAAATTAGAAAATAATAATCTAAGATCCTTATTCCCTTTCTGCTCTTTGTCTTCTAGAAGTGATTACAGTGCTATCCATAGTTTGCATAAATACTATTTGAAGATTTAAGTGTTAACGGAAAGAGAAAATTTTTAAACATTTTTTTTAAGTATATGTTTTCAGTACGTAATGAATACATTCATCATGAGGAGATGGTACATGAACATAACACATCTTAATTTTTTTTTACATCCCTTCCTCTTCTTTCCCTCTTGGCTGTATTTTTTCCCTATTCTCCCTCCACTACTCCCTCCATCTCTTGTTTTTCCCTCCTATCTATCTTTTATTTTGCTCTTTATTTATATTTTTAGTTTCTCATGTATTAGAAACCATGTGATATTTAAGCTGTGTGTCTGATTTATTTCACTTAACATTGTGGTCTCAAGGTGCATCCATTTTCCTACAAATGACTCAAGTTTGTCCTTTTTATGGCAGATTAATACTCCATTATATATAAATACCACAGTTTCATTATCCATTCATCTGTTAATGGACATATAGGCAGATCCCAAGGTTTAGCTATTATGATTTAGTTACTATGAATTATACCCATAAACATGGGTATGCATATGCCACTGTAATATGATGACTTTGACTCTTTTGGAAAGATACCTAGGAGGGCAATAGCAGGTTTGAATGGAATTTCTTGTTTCAGCTTTTTGAGAAATCTTCCTTACTGATTTCCATAATTGTTGTACTATTTTACATTTCCACCAACAATGAAGAAGGCTTCTTATCCCCCCTGCAGCCTTTCTAGCATCTGATTTCTTGATGACAGCCATTCTTTCTGGAGTAAGATAGAATCTCAGTGTTGTTTTAATTTTCATTTCTCTAATAGCCAGAGATGTTGAAAATTTTTTCACGTACTTCTTTGAGAAGTGTCTGTTCATTTCAGTTGCCCATTTTTTTGATAGGGACTTTTATTTTGGGGGATCTAATTGTTTTTGTTCTTTCTTTTTCATTATGTAAAATTTATTTTTTAGTAGTACATGTTTGCTGTACATAATGATTACATTTGTCATGGTATGTAAATACATGTACATATCACATCTTAATTATTCTTTTTTAAAATCTTCTACCCCTCTCATCCCTCCTCATTCCCTCCAACTCTTGGTGCCCTTCCCATTTGCAAAAGCTCTGTTTTCATCATTTTTCCCTTCCATTCTTTTTCCATCTTCTTTCCCTCCTTTCTCTCCCCCTCCCTCCATCTCTCAGTCTCCATCCACTTGAAAAATATCTACTTCCGATTTATATATAAATATTTATAAATATATATAAATATATATATAAATAAATAAATAAATATATATATTTGAGTTCCTTGAGACAGGGTCTCACTTTGTAGTTCAGGCTGGCCTTGAACTCACAGTGGAGTCCAGCTTTGAACTCGTGGTGATCCTTTTGCCTCGGCCTCCCAAGTGCTGAGATTACAGGAGTGTGCCACTGCACCCTGCTCGAGTTTGTTATATAGAAGAAACCATGCAATAGTTAAGCTTGTGTGTCTGACTTATTTCACTTAATAATTTCATGTATTTACCTATGACTGCTTCAAGTTTCTTTCTTTATGGCATAGTAGTATTCCACTGTGTCTAAATAGCACAAATTTTTTTTAGTCATTCATCTGTCAATGGGCATATAGGTTGCTTCCAGGATTTAGCTATTATGAATTGTGCTGCCATAAACATTAGTATGCATGTATCCATGTAATATAATGACAAACTCTTTCAGAAAGATAGCTAGAAGAGGAATAGTTAGCTTAAAGGGAATTTCTATTTTTAGTTTTTTGAGGAATCTCCATTACTGATTCCCACAGTTGTTGTACTACTTTACATTCTCACCAACAATGTAGAAGGGATCTTTTTTCCTACATCCTTGCTGTCATTTGCTATTATTAGATTGCTTGATGATGACCATTCTTTCTGGAGTAAGATGGTATCTCAATGTTATTTAAATTTGCGTTTCTCTAATGGCCAGAGATGTTGAACACTTTTTCATTTATTTGTTGGCCATTTGTACTACTTCTTCTGAGAGGTATCTATTTCCACTAGTCCATTTTTTGATTGGGTCTTTTATTTTTGGTATTCTAATTTTTTGAGTTCTTTATATATTCTAGATGTTAATCCTCTGTCCAAGGAATAGCTGGCAATATTTTTTCCCAGTTTGTAGGTTGTCTCTTCATTTTGTTGGTTGTTTCCTTTGCTGTGCAGAAGCTTTTTAATTTGATATGATCCCATTTGTTGATTCTCATTGTTATCTCTTGTACAATTGGGGTTCTATTCAGAAAGTCCTTCCCTATGTCTACATCTTCAAGAATTTTACCTATTTTATCTTCCAACAGATTATGTATTTCTGTTTTACTCTTTAGATAATGAATCTATTTTGATTTTAGTTTAGTACATGAAGAGAGATATGGGTCTAGATTCAGTCTTTTGTGTGTGATTAGCCAGTTTTCCCAGCACTATTTGTTAGAGTCTATCTTTCCTCCAGCATAATTTTTTGGGCCTTATGTCAAAGATCAGATAGCTGAATGTGATTGGAGTTGTTTATGCGTCCTCTATTCTGTTCCCTTGATCCATGAGTCTGTTTGCTGATTCCATGGTGTTTTTATCACTGTAGCTTTGTATAACTTGAAGTATAACTTGAAGTCCAGAATTGTGATTCCTCCTGCCTTGCTCTTGTTGCCTGGGTCTCTTCTGGTTCCATACGAATTTTAGGATTGCTTTCTCTAGTTCTGTGAGGAATGCTATTGGTATTTTGATTGGAATTGCATTCAATCTGTGTAAGAGTTTTGGAATTATGGCCATTTTGACTATAATGTTTCTGCCTATCCAGGAACAGGGAATATTTTTCCACTTTTTGATGTCCTCTTTGATCTCGTTTTTCAGAATAGTTTTCATTGTAGAGATCTTTCACTTCCTTGGTTAGGTTAACTCTTAGAAAATCTAGAAAAATATTCTTTTAAATTAAGAATCACTTGCTATCTCATTGCCCAAAAATTATTAACATCCAAATTTTTAAAAATTGGAAATGTGTTTACAAGTGTGTGCCATTTAAGAAATGATAACATGTTTTTATCATATTGTAAAGAATAGTTTATTTAGTTAGCTTATAAATGAAGCAGTTAGCTAGGGGAAGGAGAGGTAGAATTGGGCAGTCAGCCATGTTGATGGGAATTAAAATAAGACCACATTTCCTTGAAAATAGTATCTAAATAGAAAAAAATTGCCAGCTCAGTCAGCCTATTTTTACCTTACCAGTCATTACAGAGTAGCCACTGAGCAAGAGACTAGTGACATATAATCTTTGGCATGACTCTGGCTATCCAAATGGTAACAACCAGCTAGGGCTGGTTCTGGTTAGGTCATTTCAGTTAGGGCTTATTTTCAGGGAAACATGGGAAGACACAGTGAACTTTGGACCAAGGATGAGCTTCCTCAGGCAACATGGAATCCAGCCCCCTCCCTATTCCATAAAGGGAATTTCAGCCACCCCCTACTCAGCTGCTGAGTTTCGAGGAGTTTGAAATACAGTGAACTTCCTTAGACAACATGGAATATTGCCTACTACCTATTAAAAGGAGGTGCAGCTACTCCCTACTACCAGTAAGGTCTTGAGTTCTGAGGAACTTAACATACAAAATAGCCAGTTTTTCTCTGAAATCTCAGTTTCTGACAGTCATGGTGGCACATACCTGTAATCTCAGCACTTGAGAGGTTGAGGCAAGAGGATCACAGTAAGTACCAGGCCATCCTGGACTAAATAGTGAGTTCAAGTCCAGGCTGAACTACATATCAAGACCCTGTCTCAAAAATAAAACAAAATAAAATCTCAGTTTCCTTTAGGCCCTAGATGCTGAGGAATGGGGATAGAGAGCTGAGTTCCAACTGGTCCTCTTAAATCCACAGAGCTGCCTGTGATAGGTGGCCACTAAGCACCTGGGCAGTTCCTGTGCTCTGCTTATCTATAAGGAGCTCTAGATTGAGAGGCCATGTGGCCACACACTTGGGACCTCTCCTGGAAATCCAGGAGCTATCTTTCTTCTAATTTCCAGTAAAACTCTCCTGACCTCCTCCTTGGTCGACAACTTCATTCCTGGACATTGTGGAACCAAGAGCTCAGTTCCTATATAGTAACATTGTCTCCTGTTTTACCACAGCACAGTGAGGTAAGCAGTCCATATTCTGAATGGGATGTTGGCCTCTGAGAAGCAGAAATATTGCATTTGAGGGCAGCCTGGGCTACCTAGCAAGATCGTGTCTCAAAAAACCAAAAAATAAATAAGATAAAACCAAAAAAGCCCACTAAGATAAGATGGTTCAAAACAGAAAAGGAAATCAGAACTCAGTGGAGGCATCCAACAACATAAACTCATATCGTCTCCTTTTAAAAAGTAAAAGATAAATCAAAATGGAGGCCACAGTTTAGATATCCCAAGGCTAACTGGCCATGGACTTGCAAACAAAAGTTAAATCATCTGGTTTTTCCTGAAATGGTACCCTTAAACATAAGCAAAATGCAAAAGTCAGCTTTTTTGTTCTTGTTAGCATGATTCAATGAAATTCAACCAATCAGCTATAGACAAATCAACTTACATAACTATTTGATTTTAAAAAGAGTATATGACAGCCAGTCATCAAAAAGTTCAAAATACTTCCTCTCGCATACTCTACGAACTGGTATAGAGGCTGGGCGTGGAGCTCAGTGGTGGAACACTTGCCTTGCCTAGCACGTGTGAAGCCTTGAGTTCCATCCCTGCCACTGTAAAAGAAAAAAAAAAATGAAGTTTACGTGTTTGCCTAGAGAGAGAGAGATTTTTCTGAGTTTTGGGCAGAATATTATGCTCAGTATATATGAGGTAAGAACATGTATTCAGTTGCAGATTTTCTGAAAACCCAAAGAATATTCCTGAAATGACATTTTCTTATCTGAATCCTTGATAAAAGTGTGGGGCACTGAGGTAGGAGATTAGAGTGTGGCAAAACTGGCTAGGGAAGTAGAAGTGACCTGTTAATTACAAGATCCTGGCACATGTGCAGAACAGTTTCCAAAAACCTGCCTGTGGACTTCTTGCAAGAACTTGAGCAGGTTTTCAATAGGATGGTGTAGACCTGATGTTAGCTTGAGACATGGGATCCCAGCACCACCTCTCAGGACCAGGATGTAGAAGTTCTCATGGGTTTCCTTGAGATTTGGACAGCATAAAAGGAGAGGCAAGCCACGAAGAGCTTGCTATCCTAACTTTACATGATAGCCCACAGTCAGTGTACTTTATTTTTACTTTTACCTTCTTTTTCTCTAAGCCCAAGCTCGCTCTGCAGAGCCAGTTTCTCTCCCACTCTTTACTTTTACTTTCTTGAATAAACTTTGCCCTGTTTTTTTTGCTCATTTTGTTCAATTCTTTGTTCGAGATGAGAAGAACCTGGACTCTAACTCCACAGGCAGAGGCGAACAACTCAGAACCCAGTGAGCCACTTTCAGAAGCAGGCTACCTGATAACAGCATGATACTAAATCATAATTCAGCAAAGGCTTTTTTGAGTGAATCTAGACTGACAACAGTCCTTGGGTTTTTTAGGGCAAGGATCTAGCAGTGCTATAGGAGTTCTGAAAGATTTCCGGTGGTTTCTTCTAGCTGTTACCTTCTGGACTCTTCTGTATGTGCCCTCAGAGAAGTGGCTCTGTCCATGAGTTCCAGGTAGACCCACTCTTTGTGGAGGGTTTCTTGGACCTTTATCCTAGCCCTGGTTTTCTCCTATGAATTTTCTGATTCTCTTCCTTCACCTTGACCACAGCTCTTTTGCTAAGGCTGCCTGACTCCCTAGCATCTGTTAGAGGCTGCTAAGAGTCCCTGAGAGCTGCCGGCTTTGCACCTTGTGATGGGTACATTGCCTTGTGCTCTGCCCGTCCCGTCCTCCCCAGCTCAGCAGCACAGTGCAGTGTTTGAAGTAGAGGCTTTTGGCTTGGACTCTTGTGTTTGTATCCTGAACTTAGCATTGATAAGAGTTTCTTGGGGCTTTATTTCTGTCTCCACAAAATGGGGGACAATTATGCTACTTGCATCACAAATAGGTTAAGTCATGTAAAGTGGGGGAACAGGATAGCATCGAGGTTGAAAGCGTGGACTCAGGAGCAGACTGCTTGGATTCATATTCCAGTTCTTCCACTCACTAGCCATGTGATCTTGGAGAAGTTTCTTAGCCTTTTCGTGTCTCAGTTGGTGCATGTGTGAAATAGGAATAATACAGCATCTGCCCAGAGGATTAAATAGTTAATATCTATAAATCACCTAAAAGAGGGCACATGTGAATATTTGTTAATTAAAGAGTAGAATGATGCCCAGCATGTAAATTTCAACAAATATGTGATATCATTACTGTTTTTGGCTTATGTGACCCTTCTATCCTCCAAGTACAGATGTTCCTGATTTATGGTGGATTACATCCCAATAAACTCCTCGTATATTGAAAATATGGTAAGCAGAAAATGCATTTAATCCCCGCAATCTACTGAACATCCTGCAGTAGCCACACACTGCACTCTAGAGTTGGCTGTTCCCACTTGCGGCTCAGGGCCCTGCCCCGCATTGCAGGAGTTCCTGACTGCCTGTCTCTGGACCAGGGAAGATGAACATTCAAAATTCAAGGCACCATTTCTGTCGAATGTTTATTGTTTTGTCACCATTATAAAATGGGAAAAATCATAAATCAGGGCCACCTGTACCAGGACTGATCAGAGAGTAAGAATTCAATGCTAAGCCTGGGACGTTTCTAATTAATGTATGGAGATAGGGTGGCAGGGAGTCCCCTTCTCCCTGTAGTTCCCAAGCTGTTGTCCCAGTGTCAGGGGAGAAGCTAGTTGGTGGTAAGAGAGAAGAAAGCACACATATGAAATAGAACAATACTAAAAAAAGAGAATACTTGACAGGAGAGCAGCAGAGAGAGAGAGAGAAAGACACAAAGAGACAGACAAAGACCTATTGGTGTTGGAGTGTTGGAGACCTGGTTCCCATATCTGGAATTTCAGAAGTTTGGTTCCCTTTCTGATGATGGCTGCACAAAAAGAACCAAACCAAACCAAACCAAACCAAAAACCAAAACAAACAAACAAACGAAAAATAAACCTCTTCTTATTCTGTAAGCTGCCCCCACTGCCCTTGTATATTTTTTCAATAAATTCCCTTTAAGCGCACGTGAGTTTCTGTGTCTTGGTACCAAAAGCGCTGAGCTAAGACCACTAATCTGGGACAGTCACCTCTTGTTCTGATGTAATTGTGTCACTCTCCTGGAGCCCTGAGTGTGCTTTCACTAACACAGCAGCAGTCTGGCAGGAGTGGCACATAGAGTAATCTCAATTAAATAATTGAGGAATACACTATTATGTGCACATGTACTGAGGGGCATCCTTTGTGTACAGAACTATGTTAGCATTGTGTTTGATCCAGAGAGGTAGAAACTTGAGTCATACTTGTTAAGGAGATTAAATATGTTAACTTCAAATTAATATATTTTGGAAAACTGAAACACAGAGATTTGCCCAGAAAACACATTTCAGAACTGTGTTATAAATATACACTTGATCTTTGTCCCTGGCTCCTGGTACAGAGCTCAGAGACCTGTGGAGCCTCCTGGTGATGGGAGCATCTTTCATTATGCGTGAATATTTTCTGACCCTTCCTAGGTTAATGCTAAGGAATTGGCTCAAAGTGGCCTCTTACACAGTTTCAAGGGAGGAGATGGCCTCACCAGAAAGACCAAGCATGGGTCAGAGGACTGAACGGTTTAGCCACAGCCCTCACCTCCTGCGAACAGACGGGGCTGGAGATTGAGTTTAATGGTCAATGATTTTATTAATTGTGACTTAGTAATGAGACCTCAATAAAAAGTCCCTCTCGCTCTTTTGTTTTTCCTTTTTGGTACTGGGAATTAAACCCAGGGTCTTTGCACTGAGCAATATCCGTAGCCCTTTTTATTTTTTATTATGATCCAGGATCTTGCTAAATTTGGGCTTGAACTTGGAATTCTTCTGCCTCAGCTTCCCAGAGTGCTAAGATGACAGGCATGCATCACCATGTCCAGTTGATAGAAACACTTAAATAAAGAACTTCTAGGCTGATGAACTCATATGTGTGCTGGGAAGGTGGCAGGGCCAGAGAGGGTGGGGAAACACTCTGTGCTCTATCTGACCTTTCTCCCCCTACCTAGTCCTGTGCACCTCTTCCATTTGGCTCTTTTTGAGTTGCGTGTGTTATTTAGAACTGTGATAATAAGTATAGTTCTCTACCAAGTTATGTGAGTCATTCTATGTATTGATGAACTTTAGCAGAGTAATGGAGACTCCTCAGTTTGCAGGAAGCCAGGTAGAAGTGTAGGACACTGGGGATCCCACTAGCACTGCCAGTTTTGTAGGACTGAGCTCTAGCTTGTAGAATCTGATGTGAACCCCTGAGAATGTCAGAACTGGATTATGAGACCACATAGTGCATGTCAGAGAATTGCTGTCAGAACCACATAAGCACCTTGGAGAAACTGGTTGGAAGAAGCCAAGCACTCCGTCCTCTGTGACCTCCAGAAAACATGTTTAAGCCCTCAACAATAGTGCACATTGTTCAACAGATGGCTTAAAGTTAAAAAAAAACATACATGTATGTGTGAATAACATCATGTGCCATTCAGAGTTCTCAGGCCTGATCTGCTGCCTGGTGTGAGCCCCCATTTCCACATTCACACTGACGTTTCTCAGCTTCGTGATTTATTTTGTTGAAATCTTCAGAACAGATGCAATCATCTCACTTTGTCAAAGCAACACCAGAGAATTAGGTGCTGTACAGTATATCGATGGTAATATAAAATTCAAGTGGCCACGACATTCTAGAGTCTATTTTAAATAATCTGCTAGTGGACTTGTCTGTACAGCAGACTCCCAGAATGAGAATGGTTGGGAGGGGCCGATTTTACCCATCAAAATAGATCAATGTTGTGCCCAGCAAATACTGATTCACTGTTTAAAAACAGGCTTCAGCTTTGCTTTTCCATACAGATACATTTGTTATCTTCTTTATATTTCTGTTTGTATTTAGTTTTCATGGGTTTAGAGTGAGGGTCACTCTGCCACCTAATCCGTAGATGGCCCTCAGAAGTTCTGGAGTCTCAGGCCAGCTCATTGAGTGCCTGTGTGTCTAGCACTCCTAGGGCTCTGAGGAAAAATGGTGACCGACTCCTGTTTCTTGCCACGTGATGCCCTGCACCACCTCAGGACCCAGCCAACAAGAGGGCTATCACCAGATGTGGCTGCTCGACCTTGGAGCAGAAGCCTGAGCATAGAGTGACATCACCAGCCATATCTCCATGTGGAAAGTTGAAACCTGCATGTATTATGTGACTACCACTGATGCCGTGGACACACAGACTGAATCAAAAACATGACTCCAGGCATGTCTGAGGCTGACAACGATGTCCAGGTTGTTGCTGCTGGTTATGGTGAATCTGAAGATGGTATCTCCGAGAATGGGCAGACCTGTGAGTGTGCCTTCTGGTGCATACATGGGGTGTGAAGCAATTGACTGCTAGTCTTCACAAAATGGGATTCATTAAGCTGCCCTGCAGCCATACAAGATACAAGGAAAACGATTAAGGAAGTCAGGACTTACATTAAGAAAATGGACTATAACCAACAGGGTAGTGTTTCTGCCAACTTCTGGTTGGAATGGTGACAGCCTGCTACAGCCATGTGCTAACATGCCCTGGTTCAAGGAATGGAAGGTTCCCATAAAGATGGCAGTGTCACTGGAACCACACTGCTTGAGGCTTTGGATTGCATCCTACCACCAGCCGTTCAGCTGATAGGCCCATCTACCTGCCCCTCCAGGATGCCTGTAAAGTTGGCGGTACTGGCATTATCCCTGAGGGCACGTGGAGATCACTGCTCTCAAATGAGCTGTGGCCGTCACCTTTGCTCCAGGCAATGGCAGAAGCAGTCTGTTGAAAGGAGCCCTGACACTCTGAGTGAAGCTCTGCCTGGGGACAACGTGGGCTTCAACATTAATAGCGTGACAAAGACGTTCCTTGTTGCAACACTGCTGGTGACATAGCAGCAAAAATGTCCCACCAAAAGGAAGCAGCTGCTTTCATTGCTCAGGTAATTAGTTTGAACCACCTGGGCCAAGTTGGTGGTGGCTCCACCCTGTGCTGGTTTTTCACACCCCTCCTGTTGCCTGCAAATTTGTGCGCTGCAAGAAACTCTTAATCACCGTTCTGGTAAGAAGCTAGAAGATGACCCTACATTCCTGAAATCTGCTGGTGCTGTCATTGTTGCCGTGGTCCCTGGCAAGCCCAGGTGTGTGGAGACCTTGTCTGTCCGTCCTCCTCTGGGCTGCTTTGCTGTTTGTGATACGAGATAGTTGCCATGCCAGTTATCAAAGCAGTGGACGAGAAGGCTGTTAGAGCCGGAAAGGCCACCAAGTCTGCCCAGGAAGAGCAGAAGGCTAAATGAATATCACCCCACACCTGTCACCTCCATCTTCAGCAGTGGAGGAAGGGCAGTCTCAGGGCTGCTCGTCTCCTTTAGCCACTTGAATTTCATAGTAAAAACTAGTCAGTGATAGCAGCACATCATACAGTCTTTAGAAGGAAAGGAGACTGGCTGGCTGACTGGTTGTGTGCATGTGTGTGACAATTTTAAGTTATTCCTTTTTAAAATCAGTACTTATAATGGAAACAACATGATTAAAAAACATGTCACAGAATTTTGAGATCCATTAATGTTGAATGAGAAAAAAGGGCGGCATACAAAGATGGTATTTAGAGGGTTTCCATTGTCACGTCTGAAACAATTTGTGCTGTGAAAATAAATAATTTTTGTTTATGCAAGCCATTTTATCAGATTATAATCTATTGAAAAAAAAAGAATCCATGGGTCCATTGTGAAAATAAATGAATGCATAAGCAAACAGGGGAGAAGGTAAACATCTACCGTTTAGTAGTATGCCAATAAATAAATATAGAGGGAATGAGAAAATTAGTAAATAACCAGTTGGCAACTGTCATAAGAGCCATAAATGATTCAGATGAGAATTATCAATAAATCCAAAAATTTGGTGAAAGCTGTATGAGAATGAGGATATGTATATAGTCTAAGTATCTCCTACAAAGTAGTCAATGACTATATATTAGTTAATAGTACAAAATACTATTTACCTTACAGTTAAACATGAAATACATCTTAACCAAGTGATAAAAGTCAACATCATTGGAAATGGGACAAAGAGACATGTGCCTTCTAATGTGTGGCATGTGCTATCCAACTAAATGTCATTTTGACCTTGAATTTATAAGTGACATTATTGGAACTATTGGTGAAGTTTGGGGTTTGTGGATAAATTCAAAATATAATAGCTATGCTAATTTCTTTATTTAATTGCCATGTGTGGTTATGTAAGAGAGTGGTTTTTTTTTGAGGGGGTGCTAGGGATTGAACTCAGGGCCTTGTGCTTGCTAGGCAAGCTCTCTACCACTTGAGCTAAATTCCCAACCCCAAGGGAGTATTTTTGTTTTTATGAACTATGAACTGAAGTATAAAGGAGTAACAGAACTTCCTGTCTGCAATTTATTCTAAACTGTTCAGAAAAAATTATATGTATGTATAGAGAATAATAAGGCAAAGGAGATAGAATGTTAACAATTGGATGAAGGTTATGTGGAAATTTTTTATTAAGTACTGATAGCTTTTGTATAAGCTGAAATTATTTGAAGACAAAAACTTAGGATGTTGTTTAAAAATAAAACAAATGACCATGCCAGAAAAAAAAAAAAAAAGAAAAAGAAAAGAAAAAGGAAAAATGGTGAAAAACAGTTTGGAAGAGGAAAGGTTTCTGGGCACAGAGATCCCCCAAAGCAGGAGAATGGACGACACTGTGGGCTCGGGGGATTTAGGGTCAGAAGAAAGGGCCACTCCCTGAAGTCAGGGAGCCAGAAATATGGGAGCTCAGCTCTGGCCTGGTGGCCTCTGCTTATATTTTGTCTACTTCTTTCTCATCTATTTTCCCTGAACTATTGGGGCAAAGAACCATATAGCATCACATTAGGACTCTTCCACATTATTAAGCTATTAATGAGCCATCGAAAACAGATTGAATTGATGAACCATCCATAGTCTGCTTAATCACGTTCCCATTGTTGGTTATTTAGCTTGATTGGAAGTTTTGCTGCTTATTTTATTTGTTTTTGTGGGAGAGGGGTGCTGGGGATCGAATTCAGCACCTTGTGCTTGCCAGGGCAAGTTTTGCTTTTATAAGTACTTCTATAAGAAAATCTTTGTTCATTAAGAATTTGTTCGCATATAAGGTAAATTTCCACAAATGAATTCTTGAATATTTTCAGGCTTTCAATCTATTGGCCAAATAATTTTCTAAAAGGGTGCTATTTTCTAAAAGTGTATTTTTCTCTGTTCCTTTGCCAGCATTTTTATAGTTTTTAAAAAACTTTGTTAATGTAGCAGATGAAAAATACTACTGTTGCTTGGATATGTATTTTCTTGTTTACTCCTGGATTGGTCTTTTCTCTTTCCTTTTCCTTTCTTTTCTTTTTTGTTGGCTGTTCATTTCTTTTTTAAAAAATTTATTTTATTAAAATTTTTTTCTTAGTACATGTTTGCAGTTCAAAATGATTACATTTGTTGTGGGAAGTTTGTGTACGTAACACATCTTAATTCATTTTTCATCCCCTTCCCCTACCATCCTTCCTTGCTCCCTCCAATTCGTATTTCCTTTCCCATTTGCAAAAGCTCTATTTCCATTTTTTCTTCAGTTCTTTTTAAAATCCCTTCCTTCCCTCCCCCCTCCATCTCTTGTTCCTCTTCCCATTTGAAAAAGATCTCCCTACTTCCTATTATCTATCTTATTTTTGCTCTTTAATTATATTTTGAGTTTCTCATATAAGAGAAACCACGTACTATTTAAACTTGTGTGTCTGATTTCTTTTTTTTTTTAATTTTATTTTAAACCAAGAACATGTATTGGTACATTTTACATATAATGGTTACGTTCATCACATTTATTTTGTACCTGTACATGATGCATCTTGGTTCTACCCCCCTCTTCTCCACCCCTCCCCTCTGTTCCCTCCCTCCCTATTTACAGCAGGTTTATTCATAATTTTCCATATTTTCACTTTCCCTTTTCTGTCCTTTGTTGCCTTTCTGCTTTTCCCCTTCTTTCTTTCTAGTATTCCTCTCCTTTGTATATTATCTTCCTTTTATATAATATCTATTACACCTCTTTGTCCTTATTTACAGTTATAGTTTCTCATATCAGAGAGACAACTCGATGTGTACTCATGAGTTTCTGATTTATTTCACTTAAAAGTATGTTCTCAAGGAACATCCATTTACATACGAGTGACTCCAGTTTATCCTTTTTTATGGCTGTGTAGTGATTTATTTTGCTTACCATTATGATCTCAAGGTACATCCATTTACCTATAAATGACTGAAGTTTATCCTGGATTATGTCAGAGTAGTACTCCATTGTACACAAATGCCATGTTTTCTTTATCCATTCATCTGTTGATGGGAAATGCAAATTAAAACAATACTGAGATACCATCTTACTCTAGAAAGATTGGCTATCATCAAGAAATCAAATAATAACAAATGCTGGTGAGGCTTCAGGGTGGGGATGGTGGGAATGTAAACTAGTACCACTATGGAGATCAGTATGGAGATTCCTCTAAAAACTAAAAATAGAAATTCCATTTCACCAGGCTATTCCCTTCTCGGTATCTCCCTGAAAGAGGTAAAGTCATCATATTGCAGTGATGCATGCACACCTATGTTTATAGCAGCACAATTTATAATAGCTGAACCTTGGAAGCAGTCTCTCCTTTTTTTCTTCCTTTCCCTCCCCTTCCCTTCCCTCGCCTCTCTTATCTTCCCTTTTCTGGTGTTTTTTGTACTGGGGACTTCTCCCAGAGAGGCCCTACCACTGAGCTACAAGTGGTATGCTTGGCCTCAGCTCTGGACTGTTCTCCTCACAACTTGTAATGCTGAGTGAAGCAAAAAATGTTGAATCAGAGATTGGCAGAACTTCAGTAGTCACACAGAGGCTCAGGATAGAAGTTGGAGGTCTAGTAGCTTTTCAGATCCAAGCTTAGAAATCATACTTGTTAACTAGGATGTGGTTTGCAAAACAAGGATTAGACATCTGTGTTCATTCATTTATTCAGCAAGCATTTTTCCCCAGGAGTCATCTCTTATGGGCTCTGTATTAACTTTCCTATTTGCTATGACACAATTCCAGAGCTTCACAATTTAAAAGAGAAGAAGTTTAATGTAGGTCAGAGTTTCAGGGGATTCAGTCCATGGTCAGCTAGCTCTCAGGCAGGAACATCGTGGCTGAAGGTCGTGGCAGCCAGGAAGCACAGCTGGGGAGCAGCACCCGAGAGGAGGGAGCAAGGTCCCAGATGGAGAAACCAAGGTCACCCGTGACCCACTCCCATGGCCCACCCAGACAGTCCCAGAAGTGTGCCCCACCAATCCCCTAGGGAGCTCCCAAGCCAGTCAAGGTGACACAATTAAGCTTAACTGCCACAAGCCTTCTATGTGCCAGAGAGCGTTTTAGGCATAGTGAAAAGTAATAAACAGAAATTCTTCCCTTTGTGGAGCATACAGTTTGGTGAGGAGAGAAAGAAAGTAAACTAGTAAGTCTGTTTCGTAGTAAATGAGAAGGTGCAAGGGACATGGGAAATGCAGAGGAAGAAGGCGTGCTGAGAGCCCCTGGGAAGGGACACGGGCACATTTACACAGGGTGGCCTGGGAGGCCCTCCGAGCAGTGACACACAAGAGGCGAAGTGTGGTGCCTGAGGCCTGGGGGATGGCTCTGGCAGTGGCACCAGCTGGGGGAATCTTTGAGTGAGTAAGAGAGCAGCAAGGATGCAGGGGCAGCCACGGTTGAGTGACTGGCAGATGTGGCAAGAGGGGTTGAGGTGAGAGAAGTCAAAGGCTGGACCTCGCAAGGCCATCGCGCTCCTCTGAGGGGGTCGGAGGTGCTGGAAGGTTTCGAACTCAGCAAGCAACAAGTTCTGTGTTTTAAGGGACTCTCTCTGGCTGCTTGCTGCATTAAAAACAGAGGACAGGGGTCACGGACAGAGGCAAGCAGACCAGACAGATGGCTGCAAACACCCAGAGCCCTCACTTAGCACTAGAGGTGGTGAGTGAGAAGGCCCAGGCTTCCAGCAGAGATGTGAGTGAGAAGGCCCAGGCTTCCTGCAGAGATGATGGGGTTTTAAGACCTCAGAGGTTGCTTCGTGCACAGTGGTCCCTTAGTTCATGTGTTTGAAGATATCCAGAGTTACAATTAGAAACAAATTTCCTGTAGATGTCCTGGTATCAAGGCCATGAGCACTAAGCCCTGCCATGAAAACTCGGATGGCAGTGGCGGGGTGTAGCTCCGGGGTGGAGCATTTGCCCACCATGTGGGAAGCCCTGAGTTCCATCCTTAGCGCCACAAAAATTAAAGGGGTGATAGTGACTTTATCCATTTGATGAGGTGTCAGGATTTGTGGCATTTGGTCTATCCTTGTATCATCTTCTTATTTTCCTGTTTATTTTACTAAATTGGTTTAAGATAAATATTTGCTATTTTGGCAACCACTCATGGATCTGCAAGACACGCCTGTCATTTTTGCAGCTCACCAACACTTGTGACGACTAGATTTAGTGTCCACATTGTGTTTGGATTGTTGCGTATGCTGGCAGTGAATGATGAAGGCAGAAAGACATCAGGATTATTTGGTATCAATGCGGGCCATTTTGTCATTCAAAATCTGTTCACTTAGGAACACTAGGAATTGTCTGTAAGGAAGAGGCTTGACATTTTAGGTATTCTGTTCTATTTTCTTTTTTTAAAATTTCCTTGTGGTGCTGGGGATTGAACCCAGGGACTCACACGTACTAGGAAAGCATTCTTCCTTTAAACTACGTTCCCAGGTCTTAAATATTCTGTTTTCTTATCTAAAATTTAAAAGAAACAAAGGGTCTTGGAGACCCTGCTGCAGAGACTAAAGTGTGCCGACGTAACATCAGAACAGCGAAGGGATTTGATCTGCAGCCAGAGAAGCAGCTGGCTGCAGATCACATCCCTTCGCTGTTCTGATGCTCTCCACGGTTTCAGCTGAGCTGGTGAAACAAGGGGACGAGGGAGGCAGGACAAGCACAGCCACCCCAGCGGCCAGCAATATGGCAGATGAGAGCAAGGGCCAGAGGACTGAGGGCCCAAGTCATGTAGCCCTTCTAAGAGTCAGTAAAGAGGAACTATTACAGCTAGGCATGGGGGAGTGTGCCTGTAATCCCAGCACTTGGGGAAGTTGAGGCAGGAAGATTACACGTGTGAACACACCCTGGGCAATTTAGCAATTTAGCAAGACCCTATCCAAAACAAAATAAATAAGATAAAATAAAATAAAATAGGTCTGGGGAGACATTTCAATGCAAAGGCTCCTGCTCAATCTCCAGGAACAACAGCAATAAAAAAGGGAAATAATTCATAGTGCTTGTCTCAGTTACTTTCTCCTCGCTGAGACACAATACCTGACACCCACAACTTAAAGGAGGAAGGTTTATTTCGGCTCACGGTTTGTAGAGGTTTCAGTCCATAGTCTGCTGGCTCCGAGGCAGGGCAGTGGGAAGCAGTGAAAGATATAAAGGGAGGAGGGGAAGAGATACACTCTTCTGGGCCACGCCCCAGTGACCCACCTCCACCAACCAGGCTTCACCCCCCAACATCACGTTTAGCTATAAACTCATCACTGGACTAATCCACACTGATGAGTATCACACCCACATGATCCAGGCACCTCCCAAAAGTCCACCAATGAGCACAGGAGGATTTGCAGAGGATGTCTAGATATAAACTGTAACAGGGCTCTACCTATTTCTTAGAGTAGTTATGGGCCTCAAAATGAAAGTAGTATGATGTAAATTGTTTTGTAAGCACTAAAGCATTATACAATAATAAACTTTCATTTATTTATTTAGTTATACATCTAAAATATTACACTGAAAGATAATATGCACATTTTTTCTTTATCCTAAAGTCTGGACAAGTTGAGTATCCCTGTCTGAAATGCTTGGGACCAGAAGTTTTTCAGATTTTGGAGTTTCAGGATTTTGGAATGCTGGAATATTTTCATGGACTAATGGTTTGAGCATCCGTAATCTGAAAACCTCAAATCTGCAATGCTTTGATCACTCCTCAAAGTTTTGGATTTTGGATCATTTTAGGTTTCTGATTTCAAATATTTTGGATTAGTGATGCTCAACTTGCATTAAGTTTTCAGACAGAAGTAGCTTCTTATTGTATGATTATAATATTCCTTCTCTGTGGACATGTTCATTCATAAAGGTCAGAGTGGGATTTGATTTCTAGCCTGTATCTCTATCTGTTATATGCTGCTATAACATAATACCTGAGGATAGGTAAGTTATAAAGAAGAAATTTCACTCAGCATTCTAGAAGTGGGGGAGTTCAAGGTCATGGTGTCAGCATCTACATGGCTTTTCATGAAGAAGTCATGAGCTGTTCCATCAGCTCATGGCAGAGAAGCAGAAGGAAAAATGGCTGTATATACAGGGTGGCCTTGCTTTATAACAACCCCCTCTTGAGGTAACTAATCCAGCCCCACAGACCTAACTCACTCCCTGGAGACGGAATTGAGTCTCAAGAGAAAGACATTAATCTGTTCTTGAGGGCTCTGTCCCAGCGGCCTAATCACTTCTCAGAGGCCCTGCTTCTTAAAAGTGCCTCCACTCTGGACGCTGTGATGTTGGGTCCGAGGCTCCAGAGCACACGCCTTCAGGGGACAACCATCCACACTACAGCAGTGTGCATGTATGTGTGCAGTGGCAGTAGCAGGAAGGCTTAAGAGGAAAGGGGATGATGCTTCCAGATGACCCAGTCTGGTTTCTTCAGTCCGAGGAAGCAAAAGCCCGTGATATTACGTGGTTGTAAAGATTACACGTGTACTTAGAATAGAACTGGACAAGACCCCAAGTCATGGGACTCTAGTCCTGCAGTCATTCTACCTCGTTTTCCTTCTATCAAGTACTATCCAACTTTTCTGCACATATAAGGACAGAGTTACACTCCCTGTATATTATAACATTCCTCCCCAAAAAGCTTCCATCTCCTAAGCAAGAAGTTCCTAGCAAACTGTGGTGAATTTTAACAAATCTTTATAAACTAATAAAGCAGAGAAAGTAGAGGACATATATTTTCAGTGCAGTATCTAAACCAGAATTAATTTTCTTCTTAACCATTAATTGACTTCTTTTGAAATTCAAAATTTCCCCCCAGATAGTTCTAAAATCTCATTACACATGATTGGCCCAAGACTCACCACTTCTGGGAGCTGCCCTCAGCAACACCAGATCCGTCCCAAGTACTGTTCTTATCTTCCAGCAGGTTGGGAGAGGTGGGTTTGGCTCTTGGTTTTGCCTTTTGGACAGGGTGGGGGGCTCTGTTATGAGGGGTGAGTGGGAGAAGGGAAATTTTAGAGAGTGCTGGTCTTCCAGTCACAGGGGTCTTTCTTTAGCACCCAAAAAGTCACCCCTCCATCCTTTCCCCTCCTCCTTCCCTTTAGCTCCAGCATGTCCCTATTTTGCATTTCTCCCCAGGACCTGGCGTTGTCTCGGTTTATCTTCTTTAGTTACCTGTGCACTTACTCAGTGTCTTTCCTCTCCTCTCAAGAATGTAAGCAGGGTGCGGACTTGTGCTGTTCACTAGTGTACTGTGAGTGATACAGAATGTTTGCCTCATGGTAGTCACTCAAATTTTTATTAAAATATTCACTCAGATATTATTAAAAGGATTATGGGTTAATGAGTGGAATATTCACAAGGCTTTGGATCATATTCTCAAATTGTGCCCCCAAAATGTGAAAATTCACAGTCTCATCCACCATGTCTAGGAGGATCTTTTCTCTCACATCCTTTTAAAATACAGGTATTATAACTTATTTTGAAAAATTCTTGTTAAAATGATAGGATTTTCTTAAAAATAATTATAATTTTATTATTTTAATTTATATTCTTTTGTTGTAATATATTTTGGAAAAACAAATGTGGTGGACTGATAGCATCAACTTGGGCAGGAACGCCCAGCTGGACTGAGTTGCTGTGGTTTTTGGGCGTAGAAGATCCACCTGAGGATTGTTGCCAACACAGCATAAAGGAGAACGGGAGCAGGAGATAGTGGCTGGCTGTTTCCCAGGAGAAGCTCTGTTGTGGCTGGTTCTCTTGAAGGGAACTTGGCTGTTCTAGTTGCAGAAGGAGTTTGGGGCCTTGCTGTTGTCGAGGATGGCTGCTGTTGTTTCAGGGGAGCTCTGGTTTTCATCTTTGCTGAGAGCATCGTATCCTGGTTCCAGTAAAGATTTCTTCAGCCATTTAAGGCAGACATGGATGTATATAGGACAGTGCTGTGGGCTCCTAGCCCTTGATTTGATCTTTTGGGTCTCCAGTGCATGGACAGATGTTCTGCACTCTTTTTGCATTTGGCTTGTGTGTGAGAATGTTGTAATGGGTAAATGTCCGGTATTAAATGTGCTCTCTTGCCAACCATTGACTCTAGAAAGGTAATTAATACAAGATAGTTTTATTCAGGCTGGTTAATGTCTTTTTCTGGGACCGGGGTTTGAACCCAGGGAGTACTGAGCTACATTCCCAGCCCCAGCCACTGTTTAAAAACATTTTGAGACAGGGTCTTGCTAAATTGCTCAGGCTGGCTTCTAATTCATGATCCTTCTACCTCAGCCTCCTAAGTAGCTGGGATTGTGGATGTCAAGCACCATGCTCAACTAAATATTCCTTAATTATGGTAACATAACACATCAACTTAAGTGATGGAGAAGTTTCAGTGATGTAGAGTGCTCTGTGCTCATCTTCCCGGAGAGCTGGAAAGGTTAATGATTACTATGCCAGCCTCTCTCAATTATGAGGATCCAGCGTGTATGAAAGTATTTTGATAAATATAAGCAAGTTATGCAATCATAATTTGTTTTGCTCAATATGGGAGTAAGGAAGGCAATGACGACTTTACTCAAATAGCGTATTTAAAGTCCTCTAGAGTTATTTAGTTATATGATGTTACAAGATGCCTAAAGAGATGCTGGCACTGTTCAGAAATACCCATAAGGGGCAGAAAGTAGGAGACTGATTGGCTCCTTTCGCAACCGCTTGCTCCCCCATGTAGCTATTCATATTGAGCACACACAACTACTCATGCTCAAAAGGACTGATTAACCCCTTTAATCAGTGAATTTCATCCTTGCAAATGCACACAGAAAGAGAACACTTGGTATCTGAAAGAATCTGGCTCCAGTTGCATGTCTATGGATCTAAGTTAATTCTTTTAAAAAAATTCACTGTGTTTCTGTGAACCGTATTTCGAACGTGGAGTTAAAATTTCATTTAAAATCCCTCTTCAGCTCATTGGCAGACCTACATGAAGGGCCAGGCAGGGAAGCGTGGTGGTCAGGACAGCAGGGCTGGGAGAGGGGAGGTAACCTTCCAAGGCACCGCTGTCCTTTTTGTCATTGTGGCTCTCCACAGACTGCAGAGGACCACGCTCAATCTTCTCTCAACCCAAGTCTTTTGGCTGTTTTGATCTGTTGATTTTCCAGTGCCTGTAACCCAAAGCAACATCTCGGCATATTTGGAAATGGAGCTGTTGCTAAGATTATTGGGCTCAAGGGGGAAAATACTGACGTTGACACAGTCTAATGCAGGGCGTTATTTTAAGCACAAGATTGGATGGTTATAGACATCTACCAGGTCAGCTTTCTTAGCCATTTTAATAAAACTAATGACAACTAGTTAACTTGACAGTCATTGCTCAAAGGAGCATCGGTATTTGATAAATACTTTTCATTTTCTGGAATTTATATTCTAGTTATTATATTTGGAGCTAGAAATATGCACCTATCACAAAATGCCTAACTTTTATGCTCCCTCTTTGGAATTCAATATAATTAGAAGCAACAAGTATTTGTTAAATTTCTAGGAATGTTGGCACTATATGAGGAATTTGGGGCACACTGAAGAAGTAGATGTCTTGCAAATGATGTCCTAATTATGTAAAAAGAATAAAATCTTCTCCAGTTTTCAGGTCTGACTTCGTTCTGAGAAATGCTTTCTCCAGAAAAAAAAAAGGGATAATCAACTTCTTTAATTGGTTCCCTCACTCCGAGGGGTTAATACCTTCCTTCAAGATATTCAAGCAACAACACAATTCCCACACCCCTGCTTTGTGAGCTCCAACAGGGAAAAGTAATTCAGCTCTGGAAATGGCAATAGCTAGAGAATGACGGAGAGGCAGAATTTTCCTAACAGGAAGTAAAATTCAGAATGCAATGATTTTTAGTTTCCCTGCAGTTCTTTCTTTAACATGTGATAATACGTTGCCTTTTGGGGGTCACTGAAATCTAGTCTTCATCCTATAGCCCTGGGAGGTTGCTGTGTTAGGGTTTATTCTCACACCATATTAACCCTTCCTTCTAGTTGCTATTGGTTTAAAAAAGCACACACACCAACACCAGTTTTATTGATATATGTCCACCTGACATACAATCCATCCAATTAAAGTGCACAATTCAGTGTTTTTTATTTTTTTTTTTATTTTTTTTAGTTTTTTTTGGTGCTGGGGATTGAACTCAGGGCCTCGTGCTTGCAAGAAAGCTCTCAAACCACTGAGCTAAATCCCCGGCCCGTCAGTATTTTTTTAGTACAGTCACAAGTATGCGTAGCCATCACTTTCACCAATTTTGGAGCATTTTTGCCACCTCAGGAAGAAACCCCACCATCCTTTAGTAATGGTCAATTCCCATTGTTTTGAAGCACCCACTAATCTGTTTTCTTCTCTTTGTTTTTAGAAAGATCTTGGGCTGGGCATGGTGGCACATGCTTGTAATCTCAGAGCTCAGGAGACAGATGCAGGACAATTGCAAATTTGAGGTCCGCCTGAGCTACCCAGACAGAACTTGTCTCAAAAATAGCAACAAGAAAAAATCTTAGGGAGGTGGGTGTGGTGATGCCTGTTTATAGTCCCAGTTACTGGAGATACTGGGGTAGGAGGGTTGCTTGAGAGCCTCGGAGTACAAGCCCACCTGGCAACATAACGAGATCCTGATTCTTAAAAAACAAGAAAAACTCAGAGGCCCTCATCAGCACTCTGATGTCCATCTCTATTTCATTTGGCCACTGTCTTTGGTCAGGTCTCACGCAGTCCTCACCTTGCTATGCACCCTGCCTTTCCATCAGAGCCATGTCCCAAGGACCAAAGGTCCCACCGATGAAAGCAGCCACAGAGAGAGAAGTCAAGGGTCGAGATCAGCATGCCATGTTCTCAGGCGGACTCAAGCCTCCATCGAGCTTTTGGAGAACATCTTCGTCCTGATGTCTCTAGCACATTGATCTTTCTGTCTCTTCTCAGGTTCAAAAACATCTTGTTGACTAGCTCTTCATTGTTCTTCACTCTGCTTTGCTTTAATTTATGCTTCTCTTCTGTTCGGCTGGCCGTCAGGATTTTTCATTTTTATTCACTACACTCGTCAGAGGACAAATACATAATCCTTCTGGCTTCTGCTGTCAGTCAGTTTGAATACTGGTTGCTCCTCAGCCATAAACTTTACCACTGGCCTTATCTCTTTGGCTTTGTCCTTGGTTTTGGAAGCACAGTGGATCAACATTATTTATCTTTGCCAAAGGCAATATCTTAACCACCTTATAGCAGCATTAATCTGTCAAATCATCCTGAAGATGCAAGGCACTATAGATTATGGGAACAGAAACTTCCCCTCTATTGAAGGGCATGGCTCACTGTCATTAAACATCTCAGTTTAAGGTCCTGAGCACTTCCGGAAGGGTAAGCATGAGAAAAGTACACATGGGGGTCTTTTGGGGGAGGGCTCCCCTTTATCACAGGTTGGCAGGTTAGCAATAGAACACTGTAGAGGAGATCTAGGAAGAAAGTTCTTGTAAAATAACGAGTAGAAGAATTTTAGTGATCTTCTCCATTTTCCAGTTCAATTCTTGCTTAAAAATTACAAAGATTTAACCATTCCATGTCTAAATTTTGTTTTGAAGATGTAAGATGTGAGGCTTTTAAAAAGGTTGCTGAATAATTGTATTCTTATGCTATGAAAAATGTGTGAGCAGAATGTGATGGTGAACACCTGTAATACCAGCACTCTGGGAGGCTTAAGCAGGAGGCTTGAACGTTCCAGCCCGGCCTGGGGTGGCATAGTGACCAAAGTAGACCCTGACTTAAAAAAAAGAGGCTGTGGATCCAGCTCAGTGGGACAGGCCTGGCTCCAGTTCCCAGTAAAACACACACAGACACACACACACATGCACGTGTGCATGCACACACATACATGGTATTAGAGAATCTCTTGTTTTTAAACAGACTTACTCATACTTCAGCTATTCTCCCTCTTACGCAATTGGGACTGTAGAGACTGGAATGAGTCAGGAGTGGTGGCGCACGTCCATGTCTGTAATCCCAGTACTATGGGAGACTGAGGCAGTAGGATTGTAGGTTTGATCCCAGTCTGGGATATTTTGCAACCTAGTGAGACCCTCTGAAATATAAAAACTAAAAGATCTGGGAATGCAGATTAGTTGTGGGACCTGAGTTCAAATCCCAGTACTGGAAAAGAAAGGATTCAATGTCCAGAACCAGTAAAAAAAATATAAAAAAGCAAAGAAAAGAAAAAGAAAAGAAAGAAAAGAAGAGAAACTTCATACAGTATAAAGAAAAGAAACTTCATATAATCCAGTAAAACTTCTGTTTCAGGATCTTTGACTTACTAAGAATTAACTTTATCAAAGAATCCACTCTTGTGGTATTTTATAAAACACCATGGTTTAATAAACATAAAAACAAAACGAAGTATTTTTATTATACATGAACATATATGGATACTTCCTACATACAGTATTTCTCTTCGAAAAAAATTTCCGAAGTCTTAATTAATAGCACATACAGTCTTCCAGGATTATTTCAGTCCTTGTAAGGGAATCACCTGGTGTGGTATTAATTTTCAGAGTCAGAAGAGCAAACTATTCTCCTCCAGTGCGGCAGGGAAGTGACAGGGAGAGCGGCAGAGGGTGCCACACACTTCCTTGCATTCATCTGGCCTGGCTGAGGGAGGTGGTTTCCCACAGAATCCATTGTTCCTTTCCTGAATCATTCCCGGGCTGAAGGGCCTATGTGGCAAAGGGTCCCTGCTCACTGATGAGATGCCAGCACATGACCTGCTTTCTAATGAGTCACAGCCAATAAAAACTGCTTTCCAAGTGAACCTGAGTAGGTTTCTGTCACCACGCAGCATAAAAGAAATTTCTTATCAAATCCAAGCATCTTGTCATCAGTCGAGCCCAGACAGACCTTTCACTTTTGCAAGCAGAGTGAAATGTGTTTCCACACAAAGGGAAAATCCAATCTGTGTTTGTGTTTCCTTAGAGACATGTGTTAACACAGGATGAAGAAATGAGGGAGACACATATTGGAAAATATTTTCAGGGTTTGGAAACCGAGAGAATACTGAGGAGTTTTGTTGTACAATAACAATACAATTTCTAAAGGTACTTTGCCCTTGAGGGCTTCCATACAAATCTTGGGTGATGGTGTTAATGTAGCACATTGAACACGGTCTTCATGTATAATAGCACTGACTCTATTATCAGAAGGGGAATTTATCAGCAGTGCCTTTCCATTCTATGGTGCTGGAGATACCTTGAATGGACTCGGTACAGCCACAGATGGACCTTCAAGGTGGGCGCACAGTGGCCACACACAGACCCTGGTAAAGGGGAAAGGAACCAAGGAACAACGATGTTAACTCTCATGATGGGGAAAAGGAAAAAAGAAAATCTTAGAAAATGCAAGCAGACACATGACATATTTAAAAGCATAGAAAAGAGGGAGAAGGGCTTGGGGGTACACACTTGTAATTCCAACTCTCAAGAGCCTGAGGCAGAAAGTTCACAAGTTCAAGGCCAGCCTGAGTTATACAGTAAGACATTGTCACAAGCAAAATAAACAAAAAGGAAAAAAAAAAAGCAAAGAGGGCCTAAATTTCAGGACTAGCCTCTATAAAATTCTCTAAGGGAGAACTAGGAAACATGGAAGATTCAACTATAAATCCGAGCAAACCCAAGTCAGAATGGGACGCAAGATTTAAATACAGCCAAGGTGCCAACGTGTACATGACTCCATAGACCAGGGCGGGCCCACGTGGACCTGGGCCTTGGCTTCTCGGGCCTTGGCCTGGCCTTGGTAACAATAAGTTACCCAGTGAGAAAAGAGGCAGGGTGGAAAATTAAACTCTTATCCTCTCATTGAGAGTTTGTTTAAATTATCCAAGGGCCTTTGGTGATTCTGCATGCCTTTCTTTTGTGGGAAAAACAAATTATAGCAAGGTAACTACCATGGCAGAAAAGCCTCTGAAGTGAGAAATGGCTGGAAAGGGGGCCGGGGGACATTTAGCAAGAAAAGAATCCGGAGAGAGGACTAGAGGGGCCCAGGAAAGTTAGGAGGTAGAGGGAGTGCGCCTTCCTGTCAGGCTCCGGGGGGGTAGGGTGGGCCTGGAAGGAGCTGCCCAGCATCTGAGGCTGCTCTCTGGGGGACAGAGCATGATCTGGGGAGAGGGATTTATGTTCCAACAGTGGGGAGGTGAGGAGGAGAGCATGGAGCTAGCAGTAGGGAGAGCTGTTAACGAAAATGGACTCTTAGCGACCTTTCCTTTTCCACTCTCCCCACTTCCAATCTCCTCTGTGCTCAGTGTTAGTTCTCTTCTGAGTGCATGCAGCTGCTGGTCAGAACTGTTATTAGCCACCTGCTACTTCCAAGTACTACAGTCATCCCCAGTTCTGTGAGGTCTGGTTCCCATACCCTGCAGGGTACTGAAATCCACAGAGGCTCAAATGCTTTACACAAAATGAGGTAGTATTAGAAGCCGGTGTTGAAGGCCATGCCTGAAATTCTAACACTCAGCAGACCAAGGCAGAAGGATTCCAAGTTCAAGCCTAGCCTAGGGCACAAAATGAGTTCAAGTCCAGCTTGGACTATATAACAAGACCCTGTCTCAAAAAGCCAAAAAGAAAGCAGGAAGGAAGGAGGAAAGGAAGAAAGAAAGAAAAAAAGAAAGAAAGAAAGAAAGAAAGAGAAAGAAAGAAAGAAAGAAAGAAAGAAAGAAAGGAAGAAAGAAAGAAAGAAAAAGAAAGAAAGAAAGAAAAAGAAAGAAAGGAAGGAAGGAAGAAAGAAAGAAAGAAAAAGAAAGAAAGAAAGAAAAAGAAAGAAAGAAAGGAAGGAAGGAAGGAAGAAAGAAAGAAAAAAAGAAAGAAAGAAAGAAAAAGAAAGGAAGGAAGGAAGAAAGAAAGAAAGAAAGAAAGAAAAAGAAAAAGAAAGAAAGAAAAAAAGAAGAGCCATGTATGGCAGTGGACACCTGTAAATCCAGCACTCTGAGAAGCTGAGGCAGGAAGATTTTGAGTTTAAGCTCAGCCTAGGCAATTTAGCAACACTTATTTCAAAATATAAAAAAAATTAAAAGGCTATAATTGTGGAGACAGAAGAGACAGAAAATGAGTCTATCTACAGTTCAGGTACAGTTATCGCAGCCTCTTGTGCCATCAACTTCTCGGAAGTGGCGTGTGCCAAGGGCCATTCCATCCTGCACAGGCCATGCCATATGCAAAAGTAAACAGTAAGGATGGCTTCGGTTTAGAACACATATTTCTTCCCAGTGGCCCATGACCCTTTTCTCAGAGTTGGTGCACACAAGGATCCTTATTTCCAGCCTTCTGTGGGGATCAGAGTAACAGATCTTGACAAATTGGCTCCTTTGGTGAAATATAGGTGCCCCTGTGAGATGAACAGTGCAAGCTGACCTAAGGAAAGCCTTCCTGTGAAGCTTGTTTTGATCACCCCATGCCCTTTTCATGGCCTCAAACTGTTACAAAAGTCTCAGCACACCTGTAATCCCAGCTCTTGGGAGGCTGATGCAGGAGGGTTGCTCTGAGTTCAAGGGCAATTTGGGCTAGATAGTGAGTTTGAGGCCTGCCTAAACTACACAGTGAGACCCTGTCTCAAAAAACAAACACAATAATACAAAACAAATGAAGAATCTCAGCCCTTTCACCCTGATGGCGAGGTCCTCTCCTGAAACTTGCCTCCTGCTGTCTTGCAGTGTTATCAATAAACTCTTCTCTGTATTCCTTGACCGTTGGGAAATTGTTTTACCATCTGTAGTACCAGACCTCCACATGTGCAAAGGCCCTGGGTTCAATCCTCAGTACCACAGAAACAAAATGAAACAACAACAAAAACAGTAAAAATAGCAAAAATGAAAATAAGATAAAATGGGGTAGTATTTGTATATAGTCTGCACACCCCTTCTTGTGTACTTTAAATCATTTCTAGATTACTTGCCATACGGAATACAATGCAAATGCCATGTTGATAGTTATTACATTGTATCAATAAGGGAATAGAGACAGGAAAAAGCTCTGTCTGTGTGGAGTACAGACACAGTTTTACCCCACAAATATTTTCAAGTAGTCGTATTTGATAGAATCAGAATTCAGACTCAGGTTTTCTGACCTCAAATCTGGCAGCACCTGCTTACCTTGTAGGACGCTCTGAGATTTTTGTTTTTAAAAACATCTACTAAGTATGACAGCAATCTTCAAATGCTGAAGTGCTGACCAGATCAAAGGAGGGATATCTTTATGAGACTGCAGTGTTCTAGAAGTCAAAGAACAAGTCAGTTTCACCTCTGTGTATAAATGCACATCCTCAGGCCCATCCCAGAACTGCTGAGTAGGTGATTCCAGGGTGGGGTCCAGCAGCCTTGGTCCTAACGAGCCCTCCCGGTGTCTCCTGCACGCTCCAGGCTGAGAAGGGCGTGGTACAGGGAGTATCCCTTTGTTTGTGGGGCCCTGGTCTTCCAGAAGCTACTGGGGCATTATCAGAGAATTAGCAAGTACATAAACCTCAATTCTCAGAGGAGCGGACACTTTATAGTGCTGAGTGAGCAAAGATTTCATCAGGATAAGAAACGAAAAGACTTGACTGGCAAGCTCAGGAGCTCTGAGGGGTGTTGTTTTACCTGGAAGGCAGGCGTCAAGGGGAGCTTTAAGTGGAGAATGTAAGAAGACAGGACTTTGAAAGAGAAATTCTTCACGGGTGTCAGAAAGCCTCATGGGGAGGAGAGAAAAGATTTATTATGGAATTTTAATTTGGGAAAGAAATGACACTTTAAAAATTTTAAAAGGATATTTACTGAAAACTGCTGACAACAGGTCTTTGGTAAAAAGGGTGGAACAATCAAGGAGGATTACCCAGGGCAGACAGAAGGTAAAGAAGCCCTGAAGAACAAGGTTAACCCTTCCATCTGTTGAGGCGAGGGCTTGGTCTTGCGCTTCTAAGACCATTTTATTCTGGAAAACTCTAAGAGGTGATCAGCTATAGACTGTTTTAATTCTCCCTGAATAAATGCATTGTTCACAAGAGAAAGCAAATGTAAAGGGCTCCTTGTTGCTTTAAGCAACAGTATTTTGAATAATGCAAAATGTTGGCTGTTTCTGTCTTAGCCTGTTTTGTACACAATACCACAAACTAGATAATTGATAAAGAAAAGAAATTTATTTCCCACAGTAGTAGAAGTTGGGAAGTCAAATAGTAAATGCTAGATTCTGGAGACAGCCTTCAGGCTAAGTTATCCCCTGACAGAAAGTAGAGGGGCAAGAGAGCTCCAGCAAGCAAGAGGGGACCAAACTTGCTTTTTCGACTACCCGCTGCTGTGGCGCCTAACCCAGACCCATGGTGATGGCATTCATCCATTCAGGGGGCTCCGCCTCCTCAGTCACCTCGCATTAGGCCCCACCTCCCGACACTGTTACCCTGGGGATTAAATTTCTGTCACAGGGACTTCGGGGGATACATTCAGGCTCTACCACTCTCATTTGAAATGTGTCCAGAATTAGCTAGCAAAAAGGAAGCAGTCAGTGATGGTCAAATGACTGTAGAGCCCTGGAAGTCTTCTGCCTCAGTTGATGTGTCTTACAGGCTCCAGGAGCCTTCTGGGGCAACTTAATTTGATGTTTTGCAAGAATGGGCTGCGTCACCACCTGCACTTTGTGGAAAGCTGAGCACCTGCCCTGATCTTCCTGCATTTTCAGGGTTCTCTTTCTCCTGGTCGGTCCGGCTATTGCCTTGTTGCGCTTGATCTCTTGGTTTCTAGATATTTCTTTGATCTCTAGCAGCTCAGACTCTAAATATGTAACTACTGCCAGTATGAAACTTGACTGCTTCTTCATTTCTCCCTCTCCCCAAAGCACTAGTAATTAGGCTCTGTAGGAACAGGTGTTTAGTGAGGAAATCGGTTCTACTGGGGCCAGGGAGCACAGCTCAGAACTGGCTACTACTTACAATTTAATGCTAGACTGAAATATTTACCAATGAAATATAATGTGTGGAATTTGCCTGAAAATAACCAGTAGCAGAAAAGGTGAATTTTAGATTAAACAAGATTGACTGTGAGTTAATAATTGTTGAAACTCGGAATGGTACATCGGGATTCGTTATACTAGTCTGTTCACTTTGTACATGCTTGAAATTTTCCACAGTAAGTTATTATTTTTAAAAAATAGATGCCAGATTCTCCTGAGCTAGAAGCTTGCAGCCATCCCCAGCACAGGCAGTTTCTCTCTGGCTGTTCTTCCCTTCTGTTTGCTTAGTTCTCCCTTCTCCTCACTTCTCAATTCTTTTTTCCTTGAATGATCCACTAAATCCTTGTCTTTTCTACTTAAGTGGAACACGATAAAAACAAGCATATACAAAAACAAGACTCTTCTTCATTTGCAGAACAAGCAACCTAATTCTTCTTTGTCTAGACTTCCCATTAGCCTACACTAGAAGAATATATTCTTTTATAACCAAATTAATATACCTATTAAATAGTATTTGTGAACAAAAAGGGGTTCTCTTCTCCTGAAGAAATCTGCCTTCCTCTTAGTTTAGCTGGATCTTGCAGCTATTAGAACTGTCACCTTTAACCTCAGAGTAGAACAGAAAGGGGAAATGGTACACATTTCTTATAACCCATGAAAGCGAGTTTAGTCTCCATCTAGAACCTTCTGTCAGGAGAGTTCTCCTATGAGAGTCACATCTTGATTGTCTCTGGCTCAGAAGAGAATAGGGATCCCTGGAACCCCTTAGAACTCTTGTTTTCTGTGTATTTCTCTTCCTTTACACTCTTCTTACTCCTTTTACCAGAACTTCTGGCAAGAAACATGTTGACTCATGGTGTTTTATCACTTCCTTCCTCTGGCTTACTTCCAGTAGAGATGCTAATGACTTGTCAAGTGAAGATAGGCAGAAAAAATGGAAGGGGTTTCTCTGCTACAGAAATCATCTCATTGTTAATAATCTGGAGGTGGAGTGACAAAGTGAGACAGCATTGACAGAGTTAAGTTGGATGAGGAGCTATCTCAGGAAATCACTCTCTGTTTCCTTTGAAGTCGGGATTTGGCAGTGCTTATCTGTGTGAGCCCCAGGAATGATCTGTCTGTTTTGAGGATTCATCTTGGCTCTGTTGGCGGGACATCGGAAGGAATTTTAGGGCACCTCATTCTGATTTTCTCACCGTTCAGAGTGCGCACTTACTTGGAAGCATTTAGGCAAATGGCCTCTTTCCTTCCCCACTTCTGAGGGCCAGAAGGTCAGGCTGAAAGCTCGTATCAGACCTATCTCGAGTGTGGGAAAACGCTTTTCTGGAAACAGAGGAAAGTTAGTGATGAAATACCCAAAGAGCCATAATTATGTGACTCCAGTCTAGTCAATTCCAGGTGAAAGAAGTGGCATGAGTCAGAGAAAGGAGGCGAGGATAGAATCCCCTCAATTTTATGAGCCCTAGAAGTGGGGCACCTGATAAAATATGGGCTACCCAGTTATGTTTGAATTTCAGATCAACAACGAATACGCTTTTAGCATAGGCATGCTCGAAATTTTGCAGGGGACTCACATGTACTAAAAGATGTGTTTGTTATTTATCTGAAATTCAATTTTAACTGGGGTCCTATATTATTTTATTTGTTAGTAACCCTGGAAAAGTCAGTCCCTGCAGCAGCCCAGTCAGTGAGACCTTTTACTACCTCACTGACTGTGACAAGTGGCCGTGGTGCATTGTCTGTGAGACAGGCTTAGCGACTGTGAAAAGAAAGTCTTATCTTGGCCTACTTTAAGTGAAGAACACTGCTTCTTTTCTTCCTTAGAGAATATTCTTAAAACAATGGTTGTACTATGAAAATAATTCCCAGCCAAAAGCCTTTTATTATGTAATATATGCTCCCTCTGGGGTTCAGAAATGGTTGTTTCACACAATTCTTTTTTATTTTTTTCTGCTTTTGATGCCTTTTAAAATTTTATTTTTTAAAATTAAGAAAAACTTCAAATGTATACTAAAGAAGAAAGAACAGTCAATGAGTGACCACGCACCCATTACCCACCCTCACCAGCCTCAAACTCATAACCAATACTGCTTCATCTACAGCACACTGTGTCTATTCCAACCCATTATTTTGAAATAAGTCCCTGAATGCTGGAATTGTATTGCTTTGTAACTTAATGTTCCTTTCTATCCCTTTTCTTTTTCAGTAATGGAATTGTATGGACAGTGGCTGCCTTAAATCTTTTTTTTTTTTAATTTTTTTTATTATTTTTACCAAGAACATGTATTGGTACATTGTATACGGCTGCCTTAAATCTTGAGAACAGTGCTGTATGTTTTTATAGTTCTCTAGTTGCCTGGCCTTCCCAGTATAAAATCCTAAAGCTTGCATTTTCCAGCTTCCCTAGCCCCGTCCTCCTCACCGGATACCTGAGACTTTAATTTTGGAAACCAGACTTCCCTGGCATAACTTCGACTAGGTGGCCCTGAGTCCAGAGGGAAGGAGGGATGTGCTGCATGCTACCGGCGAGCTGCTGCAGTGGGGCTGGTGGGGCACCCAGAAGCTGAGCGGGCAACGTAGTCCCCAGTTTCTCTTCCACACCTTCACCTTGTGCCCGTGAGGTTCACTGGGCCTGGGCCAGATGCGTCCCCTCAGAAGTGCAGGAACATGTGTTTACCTAAATTCCTCCCCATTTCTACCTGCACAAAAGGCCGCTACATCCCCCCCACCCCGACTTTGTCATGTTGGTCTGTCATGTGTTTTCTGCAAGCCCTGTGTTGACTCTACTGTAGACCTCAGCAAATCCTTTGTACCTCATCTGGCGAGGATTCCATCGATGTTAAGTAGTCTGACCAATATAAAAGCTGATCATGTTTTTAGATTATATGCTATTTAATCTTTTTTATTTTATTTTATTTTTGTGCCAGGGATCGAATTCAGGGCCTAGTGCTTGCTAGGCAAGTACGCTAACCACTGAGCTAAGTCCCCAGCCCCAAGCTGATCATGTTTATCTTTCAAAGTGCTGAGGAGAGGGCCAAGTAGGGTGGCATTCTCCTGTAATCCCAGCAGTTAGAGAGCCTGAGGCAGGAGAACCACAAGTTCAAGCCCAGCCTAGGCAACTTAGTGACTTCGGGTGACCTCTCTCAAAAGTAAGAAATAAAAAAGAGCTTGGGATGTGTGAGGTACCTGGATTCAGTCCTCAATGTGTGTGTGTGTGGGGGGTGGTGACTGAGAGAGGACAAGTGTGCCAGCTACTCAGAAAGTTAGGATTCCTGTGAGTTTGGTAGTTGGCTGCACGCTTCAGCCTTACGGGATTGTCTTAGGGCCAAGGATTTCAAAGTAGTCCCTCCACCTCCCAATAGCAGCATCAACATCAACTAGGAACTTGTAAATTCAAATTCTTGGGCCCAATCCCAGGACCTAGTGAACCAGAAACTTTGTGGCTAGAGCCCAGAAGTGGGTGTTTTAACAAGTCCTGGAGTTGGCGTATGCTGAGGGCTAAATCCTGCCTACTGCCCATAGTCTATAAATAAAGTTTTACTGCAACATATCCCCAATCACTAAACTACGTGTTGTTTCTGTCTCCTTGGTGCTACACTGGCAGAGCTGAATAGTTGTGACTGTAGAACCCACAAAGCCTAAATTACTGTCCGGCCATCTATAGAAGGCTGCTGAGGGCTGATTTAGATTCACTATAAATGATGAGGCAATAGAAGTTAAGAGAATGAGTCAATAACAATGAGACAGGAATGCCTGGCACTACTTTATAGCAAAGTATAGTTCTGGGATTGATTTCCATGAAAGACAACCTCCTAGTAGCTGGCGAGTTGCTGAGTTGCAGAATGGCTGGCTGTCTGTACCTTCTATCTATGGTGATCTTATACTTTATACTCTGTTGATTAAGATACTTTTTTAAAAAGTGCAGGTGTATGTCTGTGCATGTGGGTCCATGCTTGTATGTGCGTGTATGTGTTTATCCAGATGTGAGAATCTCTCAAACAACCAGAACCGCTCATATGATAGAGAAGGAGCAAGGATCAATTCTGTCCTAATATTAACGAAATAACTTTTTTTCTCTTCCAAATCCTCATTTGTTTATCTGCCTCGCTGGGGGAATTTTCAGGGATGCTGCAAAATAAGGATGGTTGGTGGAGTTGCCAGCTGAGTTCAGAGGTACAGAGGGTGTGGCTGGGGTGCACTTCTTGAGCAAGATGGCAGGGAATAAACTTCAGAACCAAGAGTAAACATGGCCGCTTAGCCACGCTGTGCTACTGCTGCTGAGCTTTCTGCTCGGAGAAGAGGCAGCCACGTGGTGAAGGCGCCACTGCTCCCCAGTCACCCTGAATGAGCCCAGGGCCGTGGGAGAGCAGCCTGTCTGCTAGGGAACCCTGGTCTTGGGCCACTGTTTCACCACCCTGGACATCTGTTTTCTAATCTGTAAAATGCTGGGGTGTGACCAGATGATCGCTAAGATTCTTCCTAATTCTATTACTGCAAGAATCGCTTAGTAAGTGGTTGGATGCTATTTTCCTTGCACTGATTATATTTCCTAAAATTCCTCTTAGAAATCAAGAAGGGAATACTCATTCTTAGACGATGCTAGCGTGATAACTTTTCTCAGAAGCCTTAAGATTAATACATTTGCTTTGACTCAGCAATTCTACTTTTAAGAAATCATTTTAAGAAAAACGAGTAAGGAAATGTTCAATGATAAAGCAATATGTGTGTTGGTTTCAGCACTGTTTATAGCAATGAGAAATTAAAAGTAGTTTAAATGTCCCACCTAATCAGTTTAGTTAAATATGGTGGTTTAGAGAATGCATATTATGGAATATTATGTAGCCATTAAAATGTTGTAAAAGAACCCTTACTGATGAGGACAGATTCTCATACTATTGTGTGCACAATAGCTTCAAAGCTTTATTTGCTGTATTCTCTTTTCTAAAATGGACTTACTATTACCTCTTAGGTATATGATACATTATAATCTGCAAGGGTGCACAAGAAAATTCTCCAATTGTGACCTGGGTTTGTAGAATGATGAGTAGCTTTGATCTTCTTGTCAGTTTTAGTCTTAACTTTGCTCCAGTGATCATGTGTGACTTGTGTAACTGTATGTAATTTTTAAAATGCAGTGCTAGGAATTGAACCCAGGGCCTTCCTACTGAGCCACATCCTCCCCATCGCCTTGAGACGGGGTCTTGCTAAGTGGCTAAGTCTGGGATTACAGGCATGAGCCACCACACTGGCTAGTTATATATATTTAATACACATGCACACATGTACATCTCAGTTTGGAGAGTAACAAATCATTTAAACGGATCCATTTGGACACCTCCCTTTGGTGCCACATGATGGAAACATCCTACCCTTGTAGTTGAATGGGGCATCAGCCCTACCAGGGCCACTGGTTTCTCTGCTTTTGCAGAGATGGAAGGAGATGCGACTGGTAAGTCCCACACGTAGGAGTCCCTCATTCCCTGAACAGGATGACCATCACCTGTTTATCTGGGATGGCGGGATTTCCTAGAATACTGTGTAAGACTCCCAGTGCCAGCTGAGAAAAAAATCCTATGTAAACTGCAATCAGCTGCTCACCATTCCTGGCCAATTTGGAAAGAATAGCTAGTGGTGACTCACTCGGAGCTATGTGGTCTCCAGAGAGGCTTCCTGAGAAACTGCCGCTGACCTCTGGCCAGAGCGGTGGCCCTGAGTTCAGCCGTGAGCTCAGCAGGGCGGGTCAGCTCTCCAGAGAGGCTCTGGGGTCCAGGAGGAAGCAGGACTCAGCCCAAGCGACCCTGCCTGCCCTTCGCTACGCTCAGCGCAGCGCGCATTTTCCCGCGTGTGACCCTCAGGAAGTAACACTGCGTGAAGCGTTCCCGGCATACTTCAGGCCAAACTGGCTAGTCAACGACTTAATTTCTCACTTCCGTTCTGTTGAACACTCAACTAATTGATGTCGCTGAAGTTACATTTATAGCATTTCTTGAACTCAATTGCACCCATTCCGCTAATTCTCTTAGCATCCTTTTAATTAAAGCGAAAGAGGAAAGAGCTCAGGTCAGAGCGGGGTCAGCGAACCACAGCTGGCCCGGGAAGGAAATCTTGACGTGTGATGCAAGCGGAAGTCTGTGCAAACCGCTGGGGGACGAACAGGGAGGGGCACTCGGTGCGTTCACATGCAGGCCTTTATAGGTGGTGGGAGAGACACCACCCACGGCCAGTTCGACACCTGCAGGCTGCGGTCACACCCTGTTGCCGTCAGCTTCGTTCAGGGGCACCCTCTCCCGCTCACACCTCCCCTGGGAGCTTGTGGCCTTGCTCACAAACACATCATCCCCTTTGGGTTGCAATGTGCTAGTCTGTTCTGCTTGGACGCGGGGATGAGTGTCTCCAGGGAAGCAGCCACGCACATCAGCCAGGTCATGAGCCAGTAAACAGGTACCCCAGACGCTCCTGTCTGCTCCCCTCTGGGCAGCGCTGCCCTACATCCTGGAATAGTGCAGGGAGGGGCCTGGCTGTAGAGTCAGCACCTCCACCGTTTCCTAACTGAGGGCTACCTGGAAATTCTTTGTCATCAACGTGTTCCCCCTTAAGTGAGATGAGTACGGCTCCCACTTGCTCTCATCCTCCCCTCTCTGCTCAGCTTCACGCGGTGCTCGTTGGTTGCCTGCATACCCGCGGGCTAAGTGTGAGGTCACTTTGGAATGTATTCCAGGCTCTTCCCGTCGTGCTGGGCCTGGTGTCTTCCTGCCTGGGGCCTGGCTCTTGCCCTACGGGGGAACTGCGGATTCGTCTTTCTGTTCTGAGACGGGTTTTGACGCAGGGGTTTGCAGGGTGTCTTCCATGAACTGCTGGTGGCTCCCTGTGGCCCTGCAGGTGTGCCGATTGTGGGAGGAACAGGAGGAGAGGGTAGCGGTGTGTCTGAGCGAGGTGGTGGGCAGAGAGCCCTGATGCTGAGTGGGGACTTTTGGTTCCACCTGCAGACCTCTGGCAAGATCAGTTTTTCTTCTGGTCGCCTTCTCTGTCCTGCCACCAAAAGCCCACATCACCTACCCCTTTGTTGTTCTTCCTGTTACTCCCTGGAGCTTGTGCGGTCTGTCAGAAGAATCAGAGAGAAGCCTTGGCACGGGAACAAGGCTTTTATTCTTCTGCTGGAGCACAAGAGAAAAGCCACTGTGGGGAGGGGGCCACAGAAATCCCAGACTGACCTGAACAAAGGAGAAAGGTGTGCAGCTTTGCTGGCATCTACAGGGAAGACAGGGAACTGAGCTTTTGATGTCATCATAGGCAGGGCTGGAGTTTTGGTTGTACCTTCATTCTGTATTTTTCCTCTTTCTGTGATGTATGTCACTCGCATCTTTTAAAAATAATTTTATCACTAGTATATGTTTACAGTACAAAACAACATTCCTCGTGGGGAGTTGATACACATACATAACACACGCTAATTCTTTTTACTTTCTCTTCCCTTCCCCTCCTTCATTCCTCCCTCCATCTTTTGGTCCTCTTTTGATTTGCAAAAGATCTTCCTCCTTGTTTCCTATTATCTGTCTTTTATTTTTGCTCCTTAAATCATTTATACTTTGGGTTTCTCATATAAGAGAAACCTCTTAAGGCTCCACCTCAGAGTGTGATTTTTTTTTACTATGGTACTAAAGCAAAGGTAAATATAGGTTACTTTAGTGGCTACACTACACAGGCCTTTGTCCCTTGCCACCTGGAATCTTTTCCTTATGATCTGGGAAAGTTGCTAATTGCGTTTTAGAGCAGGGCACATCACTCCCCTGCCTCAGTGGGTTTCTTTTTAATGTTCCTTTTGTATAGCCTTGATGACTGGTCCACATTTTAACCCTAGTTTTCCAGTATGCAGTAAGACTGAGGGCGAGTTCAGATGATTCATGTCCAATTCTTCTTCACCAGCAGCCGGGATGACAAGATTTGGGGGCCAAAACAATGCTTGTGGTTTTTGTTTTGTTTTATACCAATAGGGGAAATAGGGAGATGAGGTAGAAGAATCCGTTTAAATTTTCGGTGAAGCTGTAAGAGGTATGGTAAGATGGATTCAGGTGTTCATGTGCCTTTTTCCAGGGCGCTGTGAATATAGAAGAGGGGGATGCGAACTTGAACATGAGACAGATTCCCTGGAATTACCTAGGAGAGTGGCTCCTGACTTGACCGATGGAAAGATGGGTGTGCTACTTTCGAAGAAAGGCTGAATGGCAGTGTGATGAGCTCACGTCTACACTTTATTAAGTTGGCATCGGACTCCCAACGCATCGTTTCCTGTGTGAGTGTGCAGCAGACCGAGGTACGTGAGGAGGCGGCAATGACAATCCCACCTTCCCCTTGTGAGCAAACTTCCCCCAGGGAGCTAGGACTCTTGTTTAACCCAGTTGTACAGAAACTCAAGTACCTCCTCCTCCTTCTTATATTTGGAAGAGAGAAAAGGTGGGAGAAGAGTTTGAGGTGAGTTCAGGTGTGTTCCCTGGTGCGAGGAGGGCACATTGGTGCCAATTTGTACAGAGCAACTTGCCCTGATACGTAAAAGCTGTTTGAAGGTCTCTTTCACTGACTCAGTATTTCTGGTTCTAAGAGTTTGCGATGGTTTGCATGTGTTCCCCAGCATTCAGGATTAGAAACTTAATCCTCGGGGCAGCAGTGTTGAGAGGTGGGGCCTTTTAGGAGGTGATGGTCACAGGGCTGTGCCCTTCTGGATGGATTAATGCTGTTATCATGAGAGTCAGTTTGTTATCACGGGAATGGATTCCTGCATAAAGAGTGAATTCGGCCCCTACTCCTCCCTTTTGCTTTCTTGCTGTCTTGTTCTCCAGCCTTCTATCGTGCAATACTGCAGCATGAGGGTCTTTGCCACATGTGCATCTCTCGGTCTTGGGCTCCCATGCCTCCAGAACCGTAAGAAATAAACCCGTGTTCTTGTAAATTACTTGGTCTCAGGTATTCTGTTACAGAAGCGTAACACGGATGAAGGCAGAATCCAGCCAACAAAAACAGTCAGCAGTGTAGGTGAGGGTGTATGCTAAGGATGCTCACTGGAGCATCATTTCTCATAGTAAAAAGTGGGGGAGGGCACGTTCGCATGACCAAGGTTGGGAAATACACAAATAAGTGTATCCAGAGGACAGGCATATGCAGTTAATGATGATGATGTTTTAGATGCGTTCATTTTTAGAATACATACATATTCTTAAATGTCTAGTCCAAGAGAAGAATTGAGAGAGCAGTCTCCCCCTTGCCTAGACCTTTGTCCTTATCTGGAGAATTACTGTCACCAGTTGTAGATCGTACATTAGAGAAGAAATCACTGAAATATGAATATGGCTCCAAAGTAGAGGCAAGAAAGACAGAAAGTATGAAAACTAACCTCAGTATAATTGCAACTTGAGAGGTGTGTAAAATGAGAGTAAGATAGAAAAGAAGTATTCCAAACTGTTTCTGAGTGGTAACATTTGAGGTAATATTTATTTTCTGAGTATTTTTTTATTTTTTTTTATATTGATTATTGAACTTGGAGCCACCTACCCCTTCTGTCCTGAGACAAGTTCTCACTAAGCTGCTAAGTTTCCTAGGCTATGTTGGAATTTGAGTTCCTCCTGCCTCAGCCACCAGGCCCAGCTCTGTATTCCTCCTTCTTTCCTCCCTCCCTCCTTCCTGCCTTCCTTTTTCTTTTTCTTCTTCCTTCCCTTTTCCCTCTCCTCTCCTCTTCCCCTTTCTCCTTCTTCCTCCTCCTCCCCTTCTTCTCCCCCTCCTCCCCCTTCATCTCTCTTCCCCTTCCTTACTCCCCTTCTCCTCCCCTTCCTCCTCCTTCTTCTTTCTTTTCTGATACAGGGTCTTGCTAAGCAGTCTGTTGGACTTGAACTCCCTCTGTAGCCCAGGCTGGCCTGAAACTTGCAGGCATCCTTCTGACTCATCGTCTAAATCCTGGGATTACAAGCGGGCACCATGCCCAGCTTTACATTTCTTATAATGTGTAATATTACTTTCTAATATTTAACATTTAGGGAGGTAAAAATTGCGTTCAAGTTGAGAATTTAGCAAAGGCCACAAATTATCTTCTTCACATACATTTTTTTCAAAAATAAAACATTTTCATATTTATGTGTATAGGTTGCACTTTTCTCTTCATCTGTGCGTTTAAAACAACATTGCAGGCTAATTACATGCTTTTCTTTTAGGGCACCCAGAAAATGAATTTTATCTTTTCACTGAGCACTTCTCCAGCATCCCACTAAACCAGCACATGCAAGAAAATTAGAAAACAACACAATGAGAAAGGCAGAGTTCTTGCTGGTATTTGGTGGTCTTGTGCTGAAATAAAAACGTTCCTGTTATTTCGCATTTCAATGCCAAATGCTGAAGTTTGAACTTTGCCTTTCTACAAATGAATCCATCAGAGAAAATAAACTTGACCCTGGTTTGTAGGTCAAGATCTAATGTTATGAGAGTTTTCAGAAGAATCCAAAGAGAACATATTTGTTTGGTTAGTATATAACAGCACTTAGGAACACATTATCCTAAGTTCCTAAAAATGTTAAATATATTTAGGAGTCAAATACAAATTTCTGGATTTGCAGTGGTATTTCAGAGTCCATATACAAGTTTTAAAGAGATGGACATTTCTAAATACTCCTAAAAGCAGCTAGTGACCAAAATGTTAATTTCTCTAAGTTGGAAAGAGCTTCCTGCACTAATGCTGATGTTCCTATGTTTTTTGGCCTTTTTTGTTTGTTTTGCAATACTGGAGATGGAACCCAGGATCTTTGCACTGAGCTAAATATCCATCCCTCTTTTTTTAAATTTTTTTTATTTTGAGACAGAGTCTCCTTAAGTCACCAAGTTGCCCAGGCTGGGCTCGCACTTGTGATTCTCCTGCCTCAGCCTCTCAGAGTGCTGAGATTGCAGGTGTGCACCACTGAGTGTGTGTTTTAATGCTTGGATCACCACAGTGCTCTGGAAATCCTTACTGAAGAGGGGTTGGAAGGGTAATATTTGCCTCTCACTGTGTCAGGACTCTTCTAATCTGCACCGTAGTATTGATGGCCAGTGGTCAGACTGGGGTGGGACAAGCATATATCCTGTTTATATCCATACATTCGTTAAGTAGGTGACAATGTTATTAACATAAACTAAAATCTGCTCTTGCTGTGGATAAACAGACTCAGGATGACTTCACTCCAACTTACTGGGAACCAAATGAGCTATTTTTTTCCTTCAGTCCTTCCCACACACATCAGCCTGTCCTAATAAACCTGACAGCGAGGAGTTGAGAGTGCAGAAAGCAATGAGGAACCGGAGCTGTGGGCAGTGGCATGTCACCGTGACTAGATCTTAATGTCTGCTTCTGCATACGCTGATGATTTATAGATTTATAGATGAATTACGTCTCAGCTTGCTATAGCTGTTGTAACTCATGAGACTAAGCTGCTTAAGTAGCAGAGTTTCACTGGCTCACTTCTGGAGACCAGAAGTCTGAGAACAAGGTGGTGGCTGCACTGGTTCCTTGTGAGCAATGTGAAGGAGAATCTGTTCCAGGCTTCTCTTTTGGTTTCTGGAAGTTTGTTATGGTAGCAATCTTTATTGTCCTTTGGTTTATAGACCTATGACTCCAATCCTGGCCTTTGTGTTTGTGTTCGCGTGGCATTTTCTCTGTGTGTGTATGTTTCCAAATTTCTTCTTTTTATAAGGACACTGGTCATACTGTGGTAGAGTCCCACCCTAGTCTTGGATGACCTCATCTTAACTATATTTGCAACAGCCCTATTTCCACATAAAGTCACATTCTGAGGAACTGAGAGCTGAAACTTGAACACATGGATTTTGAAGGGACACAATTCAACCCATATGAATATATACACAGACAAAATCAGGCATGTCATCAATGTTTTTATCTGATAATATTAAATATTTTTTACTTAAAAAAGAATATACACACAAATATATGTGTACATGCACATAATATCTTTTGAGAGGAGATAAACATAGTTAAAGGTTAATTTGGCCTGCTGTAGATGCTGATGGAGTCTCATTTGGATCCTACAGGAGTCTTGTGAAAAACACGCATGTGCTATCAGTAACAGCAGTTATGCCTAAAGTACATTTGTGGCGTCGCCTTCTCATTTGAAGGTAGAATGATGCGTCAGGCATCAGTGTCATTCTTGGACACTAATATACTACTACATATGCATGCAGCCGGCACATGGGTCAACTGAAAGGCACTTGAGATGCGGTTTACGATTTCTCAGAAGTTCTTCCCTTTTTCAAGGTCCACTGCATCATTTACTTCCTCGTTTTGGTTCAGAAACTTATTTCATGCTAGTCTCACCTCGGGTGATTGTGCCCAGTCAGAGCAGACGCCCGGGACCTGGGTCGTATGCATGGCGAGGTCCTCTTGTGGGCCGCTTCTGCAGCGGTTTTTGGCTGTGCCTGATCTCGGCCCTGAGGACACACTGCACATGTGTCATGGTGGAAGCTCCGGGAGGTTGCCTGTTGGTCCTGAAGATTGCTGAGCACATCCATCCCTTGACACCCTTCACAGAGAAGCCAGAGGACACTCGCAGCTGGTACATATTTCCCGGTACCTGGCCATTCAGAGAACTGGTGGGACTTCTTGCAGGGGCAGGACAACACCGCATCTGCCATAGAAAGCAAAGCAGCTCTTAAGGAAACAGCATAAATCCTTCTGCGTCCTGAAGACTGGGAACCACCAGGTTGAATTTATGAGGACCCAAGGGACAAGATGAAAATAATGTTTGTAAAACACCTTAAAACTTTAAGACCACTTGTTGTGTCAAAGGAAGAGGTAGATGAGAGTTTTAAGAGAAGATGCTAATGTGCTTAAAATGTTGTGCATCATTCAAATGCAGAAAACAACTTGTTAATTTTTTTATCTTGGCGCCTCACACACCCGTCAGCTAGCTTCAACAATTATTAATTGTTATAATGATATTGATAATAATGACAATAGCACTTTAAAATCTAGCCAGAGTATTTCTCAACAGGATCCAATTTCGAAAATATTAGCATAGTATAGGATGGACTCTGAGGCTGGATGTAGACTCTTCTAGCTGGTCCTTGCGACCCACAGAGGACCCTCCAGGGGCACAGACTCCCACTCCCATTTTCAGTGTTGACTTGGGCAACATTCCAGGTGCCTCTCTGCAAGATGTAGGGACTGATATTTGCCTAGCGACCCCCCTCCCTGCAACCACTGCAAGCATGAGTCTCAGACTTTTCACTCTGAACCTCTTTGATGAGGGTACAGCCCTCTCAGCCATCTGCCCTACCTGTTTGCTCTGCCCACAAGGGAAAGCGCTTGGCTTTGTTCCCTCTCACTCCCTCTGTCTGGTGGTTTGATGGATGATGAGTTTCCAGCAACCCGACTGCTCAGAACAAAGATTACCACCTCTCCTTTTCTCTGTGAGCTGGTTGGGGAACGTAAATGTGTTTCTCATTATTTCATCTGTTTTACAACGTGAGTTCCTGTTGGGGTTCATTGCTTTGGGGATTACAAGAAATTTTGTCTCATGCAGGACTCAGCCCTTCCCTGGTATTTAACAATGGCAGTCTGTCTGAAGTCAGGAAACCCTGAAGTGTTTTGCTAAATTTAAGGCTGAGTTGAATATTAAGGTTGGAGAGTTTTTTCCTTTTTCCAAAAAACTTACATGTTTGCAGTGTATATGCCTTATGGGGAGGTACCTCAGTGGAACTCAAAGATAATTAATTCCCAGATACAAAGCCATCATGACACAATGGAAAGAGAACAGGCATCAGAGCAGGAGGTCTGGTTTTGAGTCCTTAGTTTTTTTTTACTGGCTTCTGGAATAGCTAGTCACTTGTGAAAGCTTGCTGAGCTTTATTGTCATCATCAGCAAGAGGAGGTTAGTACAGGGGCTGGGGATTTAGCTCAGTGGTAGAGCGCTTGCCTAGCAAGTGCAAGGCCCTGAGTTCTATCCCCAGCACCCTCCACCCCGCCAAAAAGGAGAGGTTAGCACAACGTGATTTCTCCAGATTGTGGTAAAGATTAAATGGAATCCAGGATGAAAGCACCTGGTACATTATAAGTGTTCAATAACAAGTACCTTTATATATCATTATTATAATTTTTAAGATATAAGATCTTATTATGTTGCCCAGGTTGGCCCAAAACTCTGGGGCTCAAGGGGTCCTCCTGCCTCAGTCTCCTGTCTCCTGACTAGCGGGGACTATAGGTGTGTGCCACCATGCCCTGCCCAAAAGTACATGTAATGTCTGACTGAGCAGTGGTGAGGAGTTCAGTATGGCAGATGCAGGAGCTGTGGTCACAGGCTACCCCCATCTATGGAATGGATTTTTATAACAGAGTTTTGCTCTTTGCAAAGATCTTCCACAGGGGTCTGGGAGAAGAGGTGACCCCAACTCTGTGGACAAGTCCCTTGGCCTAATTAAAGAAGCATTAGTGAACCCTTATGAACAGCTCCAGGGCCCAGGGTCATATGTAATATGGAAATCATCGTAATCCCCACTCTGGTCCCAGAATTGACCTGAAGCTCGGATGAGACGTCCGTGAACATGCTGCGTAACCTTGAAGCACTGTCTAAATGTGCTGCTGTGGGCTTGAGCAGGTGGGATGTTTGCTCTGTGCCATTCATGAGGTTCAAATGCAAACTCTCCGTTCCCAGGCATTCAGGAGAGCAAACACCTTCTATTCGGCTTTAACACTGAATGGACAGTAAATAGTACCTTTCAGTGGTTTTGCTTCCTCTCTTCTACCTTCAAAACAAAAGCCAGGCCCTTTCTGTGCTTCCTGCTGAGCTTATAAAGAGGTGCCGGATTACGGATCCAGCCCAGCTCCAGGAGCTTGGAATCTGGGGAAGAGGAGGCATCAGAACGAGGGTGTGTGAGGACACCTGCGCTTGCTCCTTCAACCAAGGGCTTGGCCTTCTCTCAAGTCCTAGACAAGGCCAGTACCCAGAGGCAAGTCTTCTCTCCCACAGGGCTGGTCACAGGAGGGGTACCAGGAGAGCGTGTGGACCAGCACTGCTGGGCCACGGAAGGGGCCATGTGAGGATGATGAGGAGCGAGCATGGTGGCCTGGGGGCTGATCTAGGAAACATGGTCCGGCGGTTTGACATTAATGGAATAGTTATTTCATGAAAGCTTTGAGAAGAGTCCCAGGAGACTTCAAAGTTCTCTAAATTTTATCTTTGTAATGCCCATCGCTCTCTTTCCATTGCCTTTCTCCACTGACTTTCATAGTAGTGTTCTTTTCTTAATCTCATAAGCCCATCCCACACCACAAACACTGCCATTGTGATGGGAGTTGTGTGGGAAGCCTACTTACCCCACTAAGTCCCACACCAGGCTGTGGCCCATCCTGTCTTTGCCTCTACTACTCTTAACTCTCTTACTTCCTCTGAAAGCCCACTCTGTTCACTCTTCCTATTTACATCCTCTCCATCCTTCAGGACTCCCCATGAGGGCTTCTTACACAACTTCTTTCTTTTCTTTTTGTTTTTCTTTCTCTATGTGCCTTTTTTTGACAATTCAAACGCACAGCTCTTTCTCACTCCTCTATCCTCTCATACATCATGCATTTTCTGTACTGTCCTGTGTCCCTTTAATGACTTTATTTTGTTTTTAAATTTTTTTTTTTTTACCAAGAACACGTATTGGTACATTGTATACATAATGATCATAATCAACATGGTTATTTTGTACCTGTACTCTTGCAGGATTTTAAAATTAAATGTTCACAGATTTATTGGGGTATAATTGGCATATAATAAACTGCATATTTAAAATATATAATTGATAAATTTTGACATCTTTACATTCCCATAAAACCATCACCCTAGTATAGCAAATGTTCATTTTTTGCTGCTGTAACAGAACCCCACAGACCAGGTAATTTATAAACAATAGAGGTTCATGTCTTGGCCCATGGTTTTGGAGGCTGGGGAGTCTGAGAGCATGGTGCTGGCATCTGGCGAACGACTTTGTTTTGCATCACAACATGGCAGAAAGGCAAGCAGACATGCATGTGGCAGGGAGAGGAAATTGGCCCAACTTGGGCTCTTCGTCAGGGATTTACTCCCATGTAAGGGCGTCAATCCATGCACTAGGGAAGAGCCCTCATAACTAACCATCTCTTAACAGCCCCACCTCTTAATGGCTGTTATAAGGACAATTAAATTTCAACTTGGATTTCAGAGAAGACATCCAAAATACAGCACTGAGCATATTCATCAACTCTAGAGATTTCTTGTGCTCTTTCCCTCTCCCTAAATAAAAATGGATCTGCAAAGTACTGAACTGTTTGGCTTCTCCAGGACTTGATAGCTCTACTCTTTTTTGCATGGATTCTCTCACTCAACATACTTACTCGTGTGGCATGTTGTAAACTGCGTCAGTAGTTGATACTCTTCATGCTGAGTACTGGTAAATTCCACTGCAAGATCCACCAGCTTGTTTACTCAGTCCCTTGCCCATAGACCTTTGGACTGTTTCTACTTTTTGGATATTATGGAAACGGTGCTGTAAGCCTTTGTGTACAAGTGTTTGTGTGGTCATGTTTTCATTTCTTTTGGGTAGACAACCAGGAAAGGAATTACTGGGTCACGTGGTGAATTCATACTTAGTTTTCTAATAGAGTACCAGGTCTGTTTGACCTCAGGGACTTCACTCTGATCATGTCAGCTCACTGCAGAACACTGTGGACTGAGACAAAGCTGTTGAAGAAGAAAAATAATAGCTAACATTTATTCTACATTTATTACATGCCATATATCATGGTACAAATTTTAAATGCCTTATTCACTGACAATTTCCCCGAGATTGTACTATGATTATCCTTATTTATAGAAGAAGAGACTAATGTTTTTAAAAACTAAATAACTCAGAACTTAAGCAGAGGCCTTTCAGGCCCCAGAGGCTGTGGCCCTCACATAGTTAAACAAGTCAAAGGACATGACGTTTGTCTTGTGTTGGCTTTGTCTCACACCGGACAGATGCATAGTCCATTAGTCACAAGAACCCCAGTGAGGGGAGTTTTGGTCAGCTGAGACATGCTTCATCTTGTTTTAGTTGTTAGTCCGGGAATCTAAGGAAAATGTACTATGTTGCCGTTATGGCTTAGATCAAGAGCAAACTGCCAAACTCTTGTGTGCTCAGAGGAGGGCTGTTGGAAGGTGAGTGGATCTTCAGGATGCTATGGCTATAGCTAAGTGTGATGCAGGAGGTGGGGCCTGGTTGGAAGAGGCGGGTCACTGGGGGCATGGCCCAAAAGGGTGCATCGCCTTCCTTTGCTCCTCCCTTCTCTCTCTGCTTCCTGGCCCCCATGGTGTGGTGGCTGTGCTCTGCTGCCATGCTGTTCTGCCATGGAGCCAGCTGCTCATGGGTTACACACGTGAGCCAAAATGAACTTCTTCCCTTTTGTGTATCACGGCTCAGTGATGAGGAAAATGACCAAGATAACAACATACATTTAGAAATCATTTGCTCGATTTCTGCAGTGCCCCATAGAAATGATTTATAGGGATATCTAATCTAAATATATGACTATATTTAAATTCATTTGGTTTAGATTATAGTTCTTTAGAGGGCCTCACTCATGAAAACACAACAAGTGGGAATTGACTGTATGTGGAAACCTGAGTGCCTGTAATACGTGGGGGCAGCGTGATATAGCAGGAAGAATATGAGTTTGGGAGTAAAAGAGCCTTGGATTGAATTTCCAGCCTGTTATTTCACAGCGTAAAAGCTGTGAAACATCATTTTTCTCATCAGCAGAAAGGAATTAGCACTGTCCACTTTAAAGGATTTTTATGGGTATTAAAGATTATGAATCAGTTGCGTGGTGAGGCATTAGGCTCTTGGCATATATTTGGTAGCATCAAATTCCTTTTCCAGTTCATTTTTATTTTAAAGGGCTTATGCGTTTTCTTCTGGATTTGAAATCTATGCCCTCTCCTGCTAGGAGTAGTTGATGTTTCCCAAATGGGATGGGAAATTTTGTGTGTTTGCACATGTTCATTTTGGTGGCAAAGGATCCCTGGCTTTCAGTAGCTTTTGAAGAAATCCATGATTCAAAGGTGTGTTAGTCAGTTTGCCTTTACTGTTCAGATCTCTGAGATAATCAGCTTTTAAAGAGAAAAGATGGATTTTAGCTCACAGTTTAGATGTTTTAGTCCATGGTGAAGTGGTCTTGCTGCTCTTGGGGCCATGGTGGGCAGCACAACATGGCAAGATCACACGGGAGGACAAAACTACTCATTTGCCCAGCAGTCTTATTCAAGCGCTGGAACCCAAAGGCCTCTGCCAGGCCCCAACTCTTTCAGCTCTCACTGCTTCTCATAGTGCTAAGCTGGGGACTCAGGTCTAACACATGGGCCTTTGGGGGACCTTAATGATCTGGACGACAGCAAAAGCCAACTCAGACCACCGTGTGACCATCATTCATTCATAAATTCAAGTGTTTACTGAATCCCCACCAGGTGTCAAGTATTTTGCACAGGTAAACTCTGTTTCTTTCTTTAAGCAACTCACAGCCTCAAATAGTAAATAAAAATATGCTGTGCTCCGTAAATCTGTGCGTTCTCATTACTAATTATTCGCATTTATATGGGTTGCACATTAAAGGTTTGCACCTGAAGCAAAATGCAGAAGAGGCCTGGAGAGCTGGGGTGGAGGTGAAAATGATCCCACCTGAGCAGGGAAGAGGTTCAGCAATCAAGGAGCCAAATCTCCTGACTTTCACATTTAATTCACAGCTGCTGCTCCTTGGCTGTGTAAGACCGTTTGGGTCCTGCCCTGGCGGACGTGCCTGCGGCCTGAGGGGGTGGGCTGTGGGCTGCAGCTGGAACTCCCTCCTCAAGCTGGGGCCTGCCGCACTCTCTACCTGGAGGGGACAGTTTTTCTAATTTGTTCAAACTGTCAGCCCAGTGTGTTGGTGCTACACAACAGGTAAATTTTTCCTTTAGGAGCTGAGCTTTTAAACTTTAAAGTGAGTCAACTCTAGTCCTGAAAAGAAAAAAAGAGTGTGCTCTTTGCTCAGTTGATCTCTTAGAGGACATGATGGAGACAGCAGATGTGTCACTGTGTCAGCAGTGTTTGGAGAACAAAGACGTACCCTTGCAGCCTCCTGTCTCTCTAGGCAGTCAGCAGGGTGAGCTGGAAAGATCCTCTAGCTGGAGAGGATTCTGGGTAATCGCGCAGCTCGATCCCCTCATTTTAGGTGAAGAAAGTGGGGTCCAAGAGGTTAGGTGACTTCTCTAAGGTTCCTTGGCCTTTTCTGATGCACGAGTTGCTGCTCATCAGCAGAGCGGCTGAGAGAAGATGCGTGAGGGAGGCACATTCCAGGTGATGTGTTTTAAGGCCAAGGAGCCCTTCACAATGGGAGAGGGCCCTTCTGCAGGTGACATTGTTTCTGCTGGCCTCTTCCACAGAGACTGGCCCTACCTGTCCCATGATACCTCAGGGCCCTAGCCTGCGCATATTTATTCTTTCGAGTTTTGCACTTTGCTCTTTTTATTTTTATGGGCTCTGCACTTGTGTTTGTTCTTGTGCTCTCTGCATGCATATTGCAGGAGGCCCCATGTTTAACTTGAGCTCAGGACTAAATATAACCACCACTATCGACAGAGGCACCATAGATCTCAGCCCTTTGTCACTGTTTGCAAACTCCACCCTGAGGTCACAGGCACAGGGCAGCCTACAGCACCAGTCCATGGGGAAACAGGGTGGCCAGGGCTGGGAAGAAATCAGTTCTTATCACAGTTGCATTCGTGTTTTGCCCCTGGTGTGCCAAGAGCCCTGGCCTCCAGTTTTACGTGGTGGGGGCCCAGAAGGAGTAGATTTAGAGACCCTCTTACCTAATTTAACAGCACAACAAGCATCTCTCCTGGGCTCCATCCCCACCCTGTGGCCTGCTGAAGGGAACTGCAAAGTGTCTATAACATTGCCATATCCTCTAGGGACATTGTCACCACATTCCTGGAAGAATCTGGCTAGTGACTTGATGTTGTGTCCCAGACCTGAGAACCATGGTTTTCGGACATTGCAGCTGGCCTGTTATTCCAACAAGCTTCTGATGCCCTCTCTTCTGTGAAACTCCTCTGAGCCCTCCTATGAATGCTATTGTCTCCTGTCTTGAGATATTATTGTGATGGTCAAAAGTCACCTTTGCACTTCATAAATTATTTTGTGCATTCCATTTTGGGAGAAGGAGAGCAAAAGCCCCTCAGGATCTGAACCTGTGTCTTCTACTGATCTTCTTATCCTTTCTACTCAGGGCCCAAGAAAGCCTCAGGTCTGGCCAATTTGACAATTTGCTGGTCTCTCAAGAACAAGGGAGGTTGGAATTAGCGTTCCCTCCCTCACCCCTTTTCGGAATATGGTGGAATCTGCTCTGAGTTGTGGTACTGGCCGAATTGTGACAGACAAGAAGAGGTGGCCCGTGGGGCAGCAGGACCTCTTAGACAAATAAACTCAGTCAGAGACGAAAGCGGACACTTGCTCTGCCAGCTGAGTCAATCCGGGAAGGGTGAGATAACAGAATTCGAAACCACATGCTCTCTATCCTCCGAGTGGGTCTGAAATCAGACCCTTAACGATTTCCTCAGGGTCCACGAGGCCAGAGAGTCACTCCTTTGAAAGAATCCTATATGTAATGACCTCATTCTCCAAACCGGTCTCTCTTTCCCCCTTCCCCTCCATCTAGCTATTGTGGAGCTACTATGTACAAAGCTGGCTTAACAAGACTAAAATGTCCTCCTCCGAGCTTACTGCCCAGGCAAAAAAACTGCTACCAAGTTGTTTTCAAAGGACCAAGAGAGGACCGTTAGATAATGTGACTGAGCTGCTTTGGGGGACTGTCAACAGGGGAGTATGTTCAGGAGCAGAGATGGTTTTGGCATGAATCCAGGGAGAGTGGTGACCGCAGAGAAAGAGGAGAGCAAAGAGAAGAAAGGAAAACTCTTGGTGTGTTGTGAGCTTGCTTCAGCCCCAGGAAAAGAAGCAAGTGGAGATTGTGAGATTGCAGGTACCAGAGAAAGTATAAAGGGAGAGAAAACAAGCTGCCACTGGAACAGGGGAGTGTGGTGGGGTAGGAAGCACGAGGGGGCCACGCTCTGCGTAGTCTCCCTCGAGATGCTTCAGAATGCTGTGTCATCCTGCAGATACATGGTGAGCGCCGACTTTTCCCCATTGGTGGCTGCCCACTAGCCCTGCTCTCCAAGATGGTTTCTCCCACCTCCTGTCGGCTGTGGACAAGGCCTGGGAACAGCTCTTGCTCTTTGTCCTTTCTTTTGTGTTTTCGGGCTCTCCTGCATGCCACCAGGATCTTGAATGGAGATACAATGTTTGACACCGTTTGTGACAGGAACAGTCCAGGTCACTGTGCATCTGAAACTTGCCATGAGATTGTCGGCAGGGGAGGGGTGTGGTGCTGATGGCCAGATTTGGGGACTTTCTCTGGATTTGACATTTCTGCTGCAGACCATGATCCACCAGGGTCCTGAGGACGTGTCCTCCTGCTGCAGCTGAGCACACAGACAACGGGGGTGCCGTCTACAGTGAGGTGGGGCTCGTTGTGGGCTTAAGGTGAGGCCTCCTATCCTCAGTGATTTGTGGTTAGAACCAGAATTTCAGGGTTCCTGTGGCCTGGGGTCTATGTAGGTAGGTGTTAAGAAACTGGAATTACTAGATCATTACATGGTGTTGAGGGTGTTTGTGTGGAGTGTGTGGGAAGCTTTACCCCAGAATGTAAAGCAGGATCTTCTCTCTCCCATCTGAGAATACTGTGTTGACATAAGATCAAAGTTCACATCCCCTTTGGAAACAGGCAGTAAAGTCTACCAGCAATAAATTGAGATTAAATTTTCTCTTTTTTTAAACAGTAGCAAAATTTTATTAAAGGTAGGAAAAGAAACAGGCTCTGTAGAGCAAGTTTGGGCAAAATAAAGTAGGAAAAGAAGTATACCCTACCAGTGTGAGGGCAGGACAGCATGTAAGAGTGAACAATATCTCATGTTTTTAGTCATATTGGAAGTCTAATTCATTTGCACACTAAAATACAGTTGTCATTAGTCCATACCCCATGTATAATGTAGATCTGGTAGGCATTCATTGAGAATTATTATCCTTCCCATCTCCGTGCTAGTGGATCCCTGCAGAAGAAAGTCCGAAGTCCATTCATTTGAAGCCATGTACAACCTAGTTCTTTTTTTTTTTTTTTTTTTTTTTTTTTTTTTTTTTTTTTGCTGCCAGGGATCGAACTCAGGACCTTGTGCTTGCAAGGCAAGTACTGTAACCACTGAGCTAAACCCCCAACCCCCAACCTAATTCTTTTAATCAACAGCACTTGAGCACCAATTATGTACCAGGCCAAGAACACAGTAAATTCCTTGCCCTCATGGAATTTAGATTCTAGTAGGAGAGAAGGCCAAGAGAAACAAAGTATATAATATCAGGTTGCAAAAAGGTCTATGAAAAGTACACCTCAGGGTCAGGGAATAGATCATCTGCCTTAATGTCCATTTTTCATGCGTAGTCGCCATAGGAGCCCTTTGCTACAGCCAGGCTGCCTCCTCCATCATCTCGGACAGAGTCCCCTGAAGGACAAAGTGGGTGCCTCTTAATGATTCCTTTTGCTAGAAAAGCTTCCAACTTCCCTTACCCTCATTTTGCCCCCTTGTTATGTTGTTATTGATTCAGATCTTGTTGCTTTTTGCATCTTATTCTTTCCATTTGAGTTCAATTTTCTTCTTCTTACAGTACAGCCATCTTGTTGAGGGTTTGATAGTAGTGATAAATTCTTGTCATCTTTGAATACATTTTTATGTTCTTGGGTCTCAGAAAATGATACCTCAATGTGTGGCACTTTGGCATGCCAAGTATTATGAACTAAAGCCCCCTGAAAGGGCCTAGGCAATAGTCTCTTTCTGACCTCCTACCCTGGTTTCTCTTGCTTTTCTTCTCCCTCAAGACAGGCCTTGGAAACTAGTATTTCCTTTCCCCAATGTGGCTTATAGAAAGTAGAACCCTACTCTTCCCCAAAGTTAACCATAATGCCAGAAGAATTACTCTAACCTTACTCTGCCTCTCTGTGTACAAGCTGGCTGTTTTCGTTACTTTTCTCATTGCTGAGACAAAATCTTCAACACCCAAAGTTAAGGGAAGAAAGGTTTATTGTAGCTCACGGTCTGTAGAGGTTTCAGTCCATAGTCGGCTGGCCCCAACGCAGGGTAGCAGGCAGAAGGGCAGCACAGAGGAGAAACAGTTTATGGCAGGCAGAAGACAGCAGAGCAGCAAGTGGTGACACTTGCCTTTTTTCCTTCCCTTATTTTCTATCCTGGCTACTTCTTTAATCCTACCCAAAACTATGCCAAACCAATCAGTGGACTAATTTAGTATTCACATACCCTTATCCCAGCATCACACGGTCTAGATCCAGCCACCTCCGAAAAGCCCCATCTATGACAAATGAGGCTTTGGAGGACTTCTAGACACAAGCCACAAACACATTCTCTGGCCTACCTCGTCTGGTAGTGATGATAAGAAGCTCATTCCAGTGGGGTTCAGCCTCATACCTGGGAGGAAGGAATGCCACACAAAGAGTCCAAGAGGAAACCAGACAGGCCTTGCTGGTTCCCTCCTCAGTCTCCTACCATTAGTTCAGACCCTTTGGTCCAATTACACTTCTCCCTGACTGTTCATTCTTTGTGAAATTTAAGCATAAAAAGGGACAGTTTTCTCAAGGGCTTTTCGGGTCTTCATTTCTGGAATATTTCATGTCATGTTATACTTTGATTAAATCAATCTGCTGTGCTTTTCTCTTGTTAATCGCTCTCTCATCGTAGGGGTGTTGGCTATGACTCTCATGATGGGTGAGGAAAGAGGGATCATACTTTTCTGCCCTTACAATCCCATCCCTACTTTCGTGTGATAGTTTAACCCTGTGTAGAAGAATGTAGGTTAACATTATTTCCCTTCAGCCCTTGGATATATTATTCCTGTGTCTTTTGGTGTCTACTGCTGAGGTGGAGAAGCCTTTTGCCGGGCTAATTGTTGCTTTTGTATAATTTATCTTTTTATTGCTCATTGCTTCTTTCCTGCTACCTACTCCTTCCCTTTTTCTTTTGGCTGCTTTGAAGTGTGTGTGTGTGTGTGTGTGTGTGTGTGTGTTATAGCTTCACCAGGTGGTTTCTGTCTTGTCTGAGACAAATATCTTCATATCTTTAAATGTGAGATCTTACTCATTCTCCCAAACCTCAAACTCTAATTAAATCCCGCCTCTTCTTTTCTATCTCCTGTTTCTCCTAATGTTCTTTAGTATTTTCCCATCTCTTTATCTTTCTGGCTGCATAATGGGTGATCTGAGCATACATTTTACACTTATGTATTAAAACAACATATTTTACAATTCACATATTCTCTCTCCATTTTTACTGATCTGCCATCACACCGGACATTGACTTTTTATGTATTTATTTTTTTAAATTTTATTTTAACAGTACATTTTAAATGTACATAGTGATAACGTTCATCATAGGGGATTTGTACCTGTACATGATATATCTTGCTGCTTCTTTCTTCCCCATTCCCCTCCCCTCCCTTCACTCCCTCTTCCCTTTTTATTTACAAAAGCTTTGTTTCCATTTTTTCCTTCTAGTCCTTATTTCTCTTGTCTCTCTCTTCCTTTCCCCCTCCTCCTCCCTTGTTCCCTTTCCCATTTGAACACTCTCTTCCCTTTCCCAATACAATACATTTTAGTCTTTATTTACACTTTCAGTTTCTCACACCAGAGAAACAATGTGGTATTTAAACATGTGTGGACACTGACTTTTAAGCTCAACAAAACCTTTATTTATATTTTAAAAATTTTGTTTCAAATTTTTCTTTTCTTGTTCTTTTCTTGAGGCTTTGTTTTTCGGAGTGTGTGTAGTTACACACATATTTATTGAACCATGTGTTTAATCATTTCAAATACATTTCTATTCTCTTTCTGATTGCCATTCCATTCTTTTGAGCCTAATTCTCCCATTTATTTTATCTGTTTATTTTTGTAATGAATGAATTGTTCCTTAGGTATTGTGTAAATTTTTAATTGTGATTTAATTGAGATTGTACATGTGTGAAAAATTTCTCATAGCATGGATTGCTGAGAGTAACCTTCTAATGTCTCTATTTCTTTTCTTTTTTTGCTTACATTCCTTTGGGGGAATTGGTACATGTACATAATGCATTTTAATTCCTTTTTTTCGTCCTCTTTTCCTTTCCTCACTCCTCCATCCATCTCTTGAACCCTTTCCTTTGTTTTTGTATATGTTTGCAATACATAAATGTTTATATTCATTGTGTGGACTTGGTACATCTACAAAACACATCTTAATTCCCCTTTTCATCCTTTTACCCTCATTCTCTCCTTCCTCCCTCCATTTCTTGATTATCTTCACCTTTGAGAAAGATCTAGCTCCCTACTTCCTATTATCTATTTTTATTTTGCTCTTCATTTATACTTTGGGTTTCTCGAATAATAGAAACCATATGATACATAAGTTTGTGTGTCTCATTTATTTCACTTAACATTATGGTCTTATGGAACATCCATTTTCCTACAAATGACCAAAGCTTATCCTTATTTGTAGCACAGTAGTACTCCATTGTATGTAAATACCACATTCTCTTTATCCATTCATTTGTTGGACATACAGGCAGCTTTCAAGATTTAGCTATTAGAAATTGTGCAGCCATAAACATGGGGTTGTATATGTCTTTGTAATAGGATGTCTTTAACTCTTTCAGGAAGACATGTGAGAGGGGAATAGCTGATTTGAATGGAATTTCTTATTTTAGTTTTTTGAGGAATCTCCATTTGGATTTCCGTAGTAGTTGTACTAGTTCAATTCCCACCAAGAATAAAGAAGGGTTCCTTTTTCCCCCATAGCCTCTTCAGCATCTGATTTCTTTTTTTGGTTTTTTGAGATAAGATCTTGCTGTGTAGTTTAGACTGGCCTTGAACTCACTATGTGGCCCAGGCTGGCCTCAAATTTATAGGGATCCCCCTGCCTCAGCCTCCTGAGTTCTGGGATTACAGGTGTTCACAACCATGCCCAGCTAACATCTGATTTCTTGATGATAGCTGTTCTTTCTAGACTAAGATGGAATTGCAATGTTGTTTTAATTTGCATTTCTCTAATGGCCAGAGAAGCTAAACATTTTTTTCATGTTCATGTTGGCCATTTGTATTTCTTCTGAGAAGTGTGACATTTCAGTTGCCCATTTTTTGATTGGGTCTTTTATTTAGGGGGTGTAATTTTTCTTAGTTCTTTCTTTCTTTTTCATTATATATATATATACATATATATGTATATATATACATATTTGAGACAGGGTCTCACTATATAGTTCAGGCTGGCCTTGTGCTCACTGTCTAGCCCAGGCTGGCTTTGAACTTGTGACAATGCTCCTGCCTCAACATCCTGAGTGCTGGGATTACAGGTGTGTACCAGCACACCCGGCTATAGTTTGCAGTACATAATGATTACACTTATTGTGAGGAGTTGGTACCTGTACATAGCATATCTGAATTCTTCATTTTTTTTTTTATTCCCTCCTCCTCTCCTTCCAACTCTTGGTCCCTTTCCTATTAGCAAAAGCTCTATTTTCCCCTTTGATTCTCTTTTTTCTTATCCTCTTTCCCTCCCTCCTCAGCCCTCCCATCATCTCTGATTCCTTCATCCATTTGAAAACAATCTCTCTGCTTCCTATTTATTGTGTGTTTGTGTGTATGATTTTTTTTAAGTTTCTTGTTTGTTTCAGACAGATTCTCACTGTGTAGTCCAGGCTGGCCTCGTGGCAATCCTTCTGCCTCAGCCTCCCTGTACTGTGATTACAAGTGTGTGCCACCGCACCTGGCTTGAGTTTCTTATATGAGAAACCATATGACATTTAAACTTGTCTGACTTACTTCACTTAATATTATGATTTCAAGTTGCATCCATTTATTTATGAATGCCTTAAGTGTATCCTTCTTTATGACAGAGTAGTACTCCATGGTGGAAATACCATATTTTCTTTATCCATTCATCTGTCAGTGGACACACTGCTTCCAAGATACAGCTATTAAGAATTGTGCTGCTATAACACGGATATGCATGTATCACTGTAATACGATGTCTTTAACTCTTTGGGGAAGGGACCTAGAAGGGTAATAGCTTGGGTCAAATGGAATTTCTAGTTTCAGTGTTTTGAGGAATCTCCATACTGATGTCCAAAGTGGTTGTACTAGTTTACAGTACAGTACACTGGGTGTACTAGTGGTTGTACTTAGTTCCTCCCAACAGTGTAGAAGAGTTCCTTTTCCTTACTGTAACCTCTCCAGCATCTGTTGTTATTTGCTTTCTTGAAGATGGCCATTTTTTCTGGAGTAAGATGGACTCTCAGTGTTGTTTTTGCTTTTCTCTAATGGCCAATGGTGTTGAGGATTTTCATGTATTTATTGTCTATTTCTACTTACTCTTCTGTGAAGTGTCTGTTCATTTCACTTGCCTATTCTTTGATTGGATCTTTTGTTTGGGGTGAGGGGTCTAATTTTTTTTGAGTTCTTTATATATTCTAGTTCTTAGTGCTCTGTCTGAGGAAGTGCTAGTCAAATTTTTTCCCATTGTGTAGTTGTCTTTTCACTCTGTTGGTTGTTTCCTTTGCTGTGCAGAAGCATCTAATTTGATATGAACCCATTTGTTGATTCTTGGTACTATTTCCTGTACAAACAGGATTCTGCTCAGAAAGTCCTTGTCTACACCTATGGCTTCAAGAGTTTTACCTAGTTTGCTTTCTAGCGGTTGTGTCTGTTGCTTCTGTTTCTACCAAGGATTCTAAGGGTCTTGGTGGTCTAACAACTGGTTTTATATATAAACTTCTGAGCTTACAGTTTCCTACACCACACAGATAAATCTGAATCATGCAAGACATCTATGTTAGACATAGGCCTGGAGTTCCTATTTTAGGGGGGAGGCTTTATTTCTCTTGGGGAGAACTTTCTAGTCCATTTTTTAGCTGCAGAGGCAGCTTATTAAGATACCAAGTTAAGGCAAGAATTTCAGTTCACTGCTACACATCTTTACGAGGCCTGGAGCCTTGTTGAGGTCCCCTTGCAGCCTGCTCATGACCGGGTGATTCCTAGATCTTCTGTGTGGCCTCTAAACCAATAGCAGCAGCTGCTGCTGCACCTAGGTGGTTGTTAGAAGTACAGAATCCCAGGCCCCCTCCTCCCACCAGATCTGCAGAATCAGAGTTTCCATCTTAACAAGATCCCCAGGCGATTGATGCCCACATTAAAGTTTCAGAAGCCTTGCCCTAGATGACATGCTGTACCATGTTCGTTCTCCCAGCCTCTCCCTAAGAGATGGTACAGCATCAGCTCATATTTCTTCTAGTTTTTTTTTTTAAACTCTCTTCTGCTTTTCTGGGACCAGAAAAGTACTTTTTGTCTTGGGATATCATCTATGAAATTTTAAAACTTTTGTTAAAAAACCTTATTGGTCAGCTATATCACCAGTTCGGAAGTCTAACCCTTCTCATTCTTCAAAGCTAAGCTCTGAGCGTGTGCCTGTCGTGCGCTAGCTCCTGGCTCTGTGCATTGTCCTCCTGACACTCCTTAACTGTTTGTAGTTTTTGTGTTCAAAAGATGGACTGGAAACGTTCTTTGGCAGTTGCATGGTTAACCTGTGTAGCTTTCCTTAGTTTTTCTTCTCTCACAATGTCTGTTGTTGTTTTAACCCATAACATTCCCTGGTCCCACTGTAGAGTTTAACGAAGCTGGGACTAGTCCCTGGCTGGCCTCCCTCTTGTGCCTAGAATTCTGTACTGAGGCAGGGGACATCCGCTGTACTCTCAGAGTCAAGGCACTGCACAGCACAGCACTATCAGGGGCTGCCTCTTCCCAAGCTCCCGTTTACAGCTGGTTATCTCAGCCTGAGCAGGGCTGACCTACACAGCGAGGCTGAGGCAGGGAAAGGTGCTGTGGAAGCTGCTCTCCCCAGACACATTCAGTCTGCACTAATGGTTCATCCATTCGTACCACACTGCAGTGTCCTGAACTTTAGGGGCGCCTAAAGGGGCAGAGGAAGTGGCCTCTGACCTTGGGGAGCCCATAAGCATGTGGTACCGAGGCACTCCCAGCCAAAAGAAGAAACCCCCATGTTGAATAAGCGGGCCTGACGGCGAGGCAGAGATTGTGCACAGAGTGCCTGGGGCATGTCAAGGACAGCCTGCTCTCCACTGTGTGAGGTGGAGGGACATCGTTCCTTCGGTTCCCTTAAACTGTCGCTAAATCTCATCCCTGCCTCCCTCCGTGTTGTGGCAAACCATTCTCCTTTTTTCTAGAGAAGAAAAGGGCTCCTGTGCTTTCTGCTGCCTGGAAAACCCATCACACCAACCACAGAGACCTTGGCTTTTTATGCCATTGTGGGGACTCTGCCTGGCATAAAAACACGCATCTTCCCTGTGTGGGGTGAGGAGTGCTTTCTGCTTTCTTCTGGCCTCCTGCAGGGTACATCTGGCCCACAGTCTCTGATCACAGTTTGCAAAGCTTTAATTCAAACGTGTGTATTGTTTTTTGAATGGTGAAGGACTTAGCCAACAATAACCTCAGGTCTCGTTCTGCTCTGCTCATCGGAGGGTTATTATATGAACCTCCCTTCCAGTCCATCTGCTTTGCTCTTTGTCTCCCAGAAAACCAAGACCATCGCCTTTGAACCTTTGCTCCCAGCACACCCACTCCAGGAATCCCTTACTCCATTCCTTTCCAAACTCTACCCATTCTTAAACAGCTTCTTTCCTGGGTGACTTTGTGTGTGCAATAATTATCTGAGACTTCAATTGTTCCTTGTATTGTTAGAAATTTTTTTTTAACTGTCTTTCTGACTTAACTCCCTAGGTATATTTTAAGCACATTGAAGGCACAGGGCTTATAGCACACAGCACCATGGTAGGCACAGAACAACCTCTCATAGGTCTTGACAGTCTGTTGAGTCCATATTGATATTGGTATTAGTTACTATGCACTTATGCACTCACTCCAGTGAAGCATTTCCCCATGATGCCCAGACTGGTGTAGAAATCATACCAAGGAGTGTCTCAGAATCTAAGGCTAGCTTGTTTATAAAGCTTACAAGAAATGAGCCAGTCTTTCCCTTGTGAGGGAGGTGAAAAGCTTCATAAGTGCACCCGACATGATGCCTCCCTCTACCTGCCACCAGCACTCTACTTCCTGTCACCCTCTCTCATGTAGAGTAATAAAATATCACATACAGCTTCCTAATTATGTTTTTGGAAGCTTTGTTATTAGGTGCATATATATTTATAGCTTCCTGGTATGTTGATACACTTAGCATTATAGAATGTCTTTTCTTCAAATTTCTGGTAAAATTTTTAGTCTTGAAATCAACTTCACTGCCCCTGCAGTACCCGGGGACCAGAGTCCCTGTGGATGTATAAGATGTGCACTTGTCTGAGTGTCAAGGAGTCACTGTTAAGCCCACATGTGATCTTGGGCAAGTCACGGTGCCTTTCTTGACCTCTACTTAATCATCAGTAAGTCAGGATGAACTTTGAGGTCTTTTCCTGAAATTACTTTTCCTAATGCTAAAGATTATTCTGGTGGCCAGGAACTAGAAAGAAGTCTTTTACCAAAATTTTGCTTATGGATCATGAATTTAACAGTATCTGTGGTATCTGGTATCTTTCACCCCAGATATTTTCTAGCAATCAAACTCTAATAATAAACCTAGGATCTCGTTATTAACTTGGTATTCCAATCTCTGACTCTAAAGCCTTTCCTTCCCTCCCTGGCTCCACATAGTCCCAGCAGTGTTACTGGGGTGCCTATCATTCCTTCAGCATGCCTTAATCCTGTCAGGCGTCACTTCTTTTGCTTTTAAGGAGACTAATTCCAATAAAGGGAGAAAACTCAAAGGTACAATGGCCATTTATCTTGGTAACCTGTGCTCTGGGGTTGCTGGGTGCCCTTTTCTACCTACAGAAAGAATCTAAACCTTCTGTCCAGGGTGGGAGAAAACGGTGTTGACATTTTTGACTCTCTGGCAGAGCTTGGATTCTATACCTTTGTTCCAGTCACTGTGCTCAGCTCCAGACTAACGGCACGATAGATTGGATGCACAGTCTTTTCTCTAAGGAATTCATCATCCACAAGTTTGCATTAGGTAAATGAAAGAATTAAAGTTCTCAGTAATGCTTTCCTGATGCCAGAATCTTGTCAGCTTCGGAATCTCCAGGGTCTCCCTCTCCCCTTCTTCACTCACTCCTACCTTGCATTTATTTTTAATTTTAAAAATAATTGTGCTGGAAAAGTCATCCTGTTTAGAAAAAAAAAGGGAAAAAATAGAGTAGAGGAAGTGTGGGGCCAGCTCAAGGTGCTGCAGCAACCTGGGAGAGAAGGACAGACAGCCTGGGCCTCGGCCAGGAGAAGACTTCGCCTTCTCGATCTTCCCAGAAATGGCTTTAGTGTGAGCATGAAGTACACGTTCCTTTTCATGCACTGCGTTAGCTTTGGGAAGTGAATTTAACCTTTCAGTGGCCCAAGTGTGAATGATAGATGCCAAGATATTGCCTCCCGTGATTTTGTGACAAGAACTCTTGAAATATTAGGAGACTCTTGAAAAAATAAAGTGACCTTACAGAGGTGACACTTTTGGCCTCTGTAAAAACTGCAGCAGTATTTAAAATGAAGCTTTCTGGTTTGTCATAAATTTGTGTCCTCAGTTTACTCTAAGACTCTACGAGCTCTTCAGTTTGTTCTGGGGATCTCTAAATCGTTGGCCTCTTAGAGTCCGTGCACTGCCGATGACAGGAGCAAGATTTTCACACACAGGAAGGTGGGCGGCACTATCTTTGCTTATGACTTCTGTTTGCCCTCTTTCTCCTCACACTTTTCCTATTGCTTGCAAGAATAGGTCCACATTTGCTAACCTAGACTTTGTAGGAGTTAGAGTCACCAAATAAAAAGAGAAGGCCCTTAGTTTGGCAATACTTAGAAGTTTCCAGTTTCTTATCTAAAGCAGGGAGATATTCATGCTTTAGAAAGAAAATTCAAGTTTCCCCAGAAGTGTGGAAGTCAATACCAATGAATAATCAAAAGTCATCAGCCCCTCAAAACAAGAATGTTCTGGAAGGGCAGCAGGTAAGCAGATGTCATGGTCTTGACATAACTGGGCCTTAGTTTTCTCATCTGTAAAATGAGCCAGCAGGAGTCCAAGGTGCTCTTGTTTCAGCTATCTGAGAGTTTTTCCTTTTATTATTATTACACTCGATTATTATTATCAAGGGCTATTATTGCCTGAAGTTAGTCATTTTGTTATTTTTTCTGAACAAAATGCTTTCCAAGCTCTGCCTTTTCCCCTCCCTGCTTTGTACAGTACTGAGATTAGCAAAAGCTCAGGACTCTATTATGCTCTAGCCCGGCAAAATGCAGGAGCATTTTATGGTCCCATAGGTCCACTTCAGTCTCGTCAGTGGCTTGTGTTTTCTCAGGGGTATAGAATATCTTGGGAGGGTTTTTATTCCCAGCTAACACTTCTATATCACAGTCTCACTAAACTTTAACCTTAACTAAACTAACCTAACTAACCTTAACTGAACTAACCTTCACTAAACCTGAATTAAAGCCTTAACTTTTCATCAAAATTCTATTCTTGTGTTTCTACTTATCCATAGGGAATTTTCACTTGGGGAAAACATCTCACCTTAGTCAACACATATTTATGAACAGCTATTATATATCCAAATTATGGTAATCTGGCAAGGTATTAGACATCACCCCAATCCTTGTGGACTTCAAATTGAAACTTGGGAGGAAAACACTAATATGTATTCAGCCAACAAACACTAGCTGAGGGTGTATTGGTGTGAGATGCCAGAAAGCCTCGACGGGAAGTGTAGCTATCTATCCCAATTAGCTAGAAGCTGTCCTATTTATATCTGTTGCACTGGTGTAGTTATTAATATCAGTCCTTCTGACCTTTAAAAACATCCTAGTTTGGAGGGTGCCTTGATGATAGAGACTGAAAGGAAGTTTATATGTTCATCTATGAGACTGAAAACAGAGAAAATTACCATAGCAACTAAGAATCATGTTAACTCACATAAAAAAAGATACCATTACACCCTTGGTATATTTTAGTTTGGATGGGGCAATTTCTTTTGTTACCTGGGAGATTTGTATTGGCTATTATTCGTTAATTTATTGTAAAGGGTTCTTTTCTTCAGGTTCAAATTTTGATCTCTGGGGTAGGCTTAGCCTGTTCTGAAACATGTCAGATAGCCCATGTGTAGAGAATGGACCAAGGAGCAGCCTATAAGGAGTGAACAAAAAGCAAACTTTAGAGGCTTGTGTAGTGCACAGGAGGAAAAGGGGCCTGATATAGCCTCAGCGGAACAACCAGGCCTGAGCATCTTCTCCATTCTGGGCACTAGGCCTTTCGTCAGCAGGGCAGAAGGAATTTTATGAGCATGGATGAGAGGAAGGAAATATGTAAGTTTTGGGGGGCCACCAAGCAATTTGACACTAGTGGGAATGCACACGGTGAGCCAGTGGGTGGCAGGAGTGACTGTGGATCTAAACATCATGTTTTTTCATGTTTGGAAATGAAATAGTACCTCGTACATAGCACCATCACGAGGCCTCTGATGGCCTGGCAGCCACCGCATTTATCACATGACGACCTGTTTTTCAGGGTCCTGCGATCTCTGTAAACCTCTCTGCTCCTGCCAGTGCTCTGTCCAGATGGGACTGTGCATATTAGCAGACTTAGCTGTGGTGATGAGACAGATTCTGGAGATCTAGGAAAAACAGCAGCAGTTGGAATAACCAACTTTGGGTAGATGTCCCCACGACTGGTGCCACCTCTAGGTGCTGCAGAAGAACTGAAGCAGCAGGGACAATTGATTGATGTGGGTCAAGGTGAGGGAGTTGGTGTTCTTCCTGAGTGTGTGGCAACTGCTGAGCGCTGGGCTGGCACCCTGCATCCTGCTGGTTCCTTTGGTTGTTCCTCCTGCCAGGGGACTCGGGTACACCTGAAGGCCATGGAACCTACTGGAGTGCCAGCACCACAACACTGGATTTTGAATGCCAGCCACTCTGGACTGCAATGCACAAAGCAGGTTATCTTATTGATCCTGGCAGTACAAGTTCTTGGTGACAGCAAGAGAACAGTTTGAAATGAGCAAATAGAATCTCCCCAAAAGGCAAAATGTAAAAACTAGCAGGAAGAACTGTCTCCAATCATGTGAGAAAGACATGCTAACAAAGACTGTTTTCAAAGAAGAGAGTTATTAAGAAATAGATGACTAAGAACTTTGAAAATCAAGTGCAGATGTTTGTTTTCCAGTTTGCTAGACACAAGTGCTAAGGACGGTATCTTCTAGAAATATCTCCTTTACGCCCAAGGGAGGTTTTCCTTGAAGTTGTGTGAAAATTTTCCCCTTTACCAATTCATTTAAATGTGTTTCTTAAATTCTCGCTTTTTCTTCTTTCAAGAGTCTGAGCAGTGCTCATTTGGTAAAGAATCAGGAGAGTGTGACCAGGCATTCTCCTTCCTTGATGACTACAGAGATGCCAAGAGATGGAAGCCGTCTTGGCCAAAAGACCGTGAAGTTTTTGTGCCTCTGCTGACTCAGGCAGACACTAAGCCCATGTATTCCATCCAAAATGTCTCAATGAATATGTCCTGGACTGGGATTTGCAGGCCATATGATTCCAACTATCTTTAAATGTGACTCTCCTGGAAGAGAACTTTCCCTGTGAATACCCTCCCTTATGTTTTACTTCATGTTTCTTTGTCATTTACACTATCAGTACTCAAAGTGTTGGTCTCTAATAACTTGAGTGGTTTGGTCCACAGTGTAAATCGACACACTTGCTTCCTTCGTGGAGAAAGTCTGGGTCTGACAAACCTGCCAGCCAAACCACAGGGTGCTTGGGGAGATGCTTCACATCCAGTGTGGGGCAAGCTCTCTCTCTTGATGCGGTGTGGTAACTGCTGCCAACAGACATCTGTTTGCAGAAGACACTTTGAGAACCACCGACATGCACACGACTGCCACTCATGTCAGCCTTACAGTCAGTACTGTAATTATCAATCTGTCTTAATGTTCAAAAAGATTTACTTTGAGACAGTTCAAATTTATAGAAAAATGACAAGATAGGACAAAGGACTCCTGTGTGCCTTTCATTCAGGACACTTTCATGTTCTACCTGTGATGTGCTCGCTGCCAAATGGTCTGAATCATGATCACATTATCTCATCTCTCTCCACCTGGAACTTTCTTGGAGTGTCATGCCCTTGACTTCTATGGAGATTGCATTTTGTAGAATGACCCTTCTCCTGGGCTTGCCCTGTGCTCTCTCATGATTAGACAGACCCGGGTCATGTATTTTAGATAAAAATATCAAAGAAGTAGTGCTGTGGTCCCCTCACCGCACTCCATCAAGTGGCCCCTGATGTCAATTTGTCCCATTAATAATGTTAACATTGATCCCTTAATATAGTGGCTAACCCATCTCCACTATCAAGTCACTTTTTTATTTTGCAATTAATAAGAATTATGTAAACACCCCATTACTCATTCCCCTTTAACCTACTTGCTTTAGAGCAACCACTGCTGCTTCTTGCTGGAATTATTACTGTGATGTTTCTCAAATGGTAATTTTCTAATTGTATCGTTCCCTGTGTATCTATCAGTTGTCATTGTCTTGCAAAGAGGAATTTTCCCAGCTTCCCTTTTAAAACTCATTTGTTTATAAACAACTCATTATAATCCATTATTCAATGGATCATAATCCTTTAGTATCATTAATTATTTTGATGATCAAATCGACCCAGATTTTGACAGTTGGAGTCTTGTGGAGATAGCTTCCATGTCCTCTTACCATATGACTCTCATTGTTTGAGCAATTTCCTCACACGTGGTCCTAGGCTCTTTTATACTTTTCCTGCCCTAGTTCCGGACCAGCCATTTCTCTAAGGGGCTTTGTTTCTTTTTCATGGAGAGCAATACTTATAAGCCAAGAAGTGGGTGCTAAGTGTGCTTCACCTGGAACTCTCAGTTCACAGAACTAGGAAAATATGTATTTACATGCATACACACATGCACACTCACACAGGAGTGCACATGTGCATACATTTGCATTCGTATTTCTGCCTGTTTCTCTGGGTCCCATTTTCTTTAGTATGCTTATCGGCTCAACCCCCTGTACATAGCCCTTCTGTCTAGATGTGGCTGCCTAATGCCTATTGGGCTAAATTAGGACAGAGAGGAAGTAAGCAAAACTGTTGTTTCTTAATTAGAAGAAGTTGGCAAAGGCTAAAGTAGGGCTACCTGCAAGAATTACTCCTTTATTCACTGGTGTACTTTAGGATTTAAACTGTGAGACAGCCCGTCTACCAGTATGGTATGACTGTTGAAAGAAAACGGTCTTAAGTACTTCTGAGTCTACGTTAAGACTGTAATCAGGCCGAGAGGGTGGGAGGAGGCGTTACTTGTTCATCCTGCAGTACACTTCAGCCTCGGCTCTAGCAGGGATGTCAGAGCTGGCTTTAACACTGCTAAGTCAGCAGAATGCTTGTCAATGGGTCTAGACATGCACCATGCCTAATGAAAGAATAAGAAACAAACAATCAAGCTTTCAGTGGTTATCAAGAGGCTCTACGACTCACTCTGTCATACACGACAGTCTTGCATGTCTTGTCCCACTCAAATGCAGTGGAACCTCCACCCCCATACAAACGGGTATTCATCTGTGGGGTTTAGTCTGTTAATGTCATTATCTCAATCATATTCTCCAGCCTTCACTCATGAGAGCAAAATAACCATAACTCCAGAAAGAGAAGTGGCGCGGTAGCTGATTCCACATCTTCCGGATGCCCACCCATTGTGCGCAGTCCCAGGGGAGACCCACAGCCAGATCCTAGTGCTAGCAAGGAGCACCGCATTGTGATTAAGTCACAAGGGAACAAGAGATCGTGTTTTGACCTATGTTAAAATTAGCACCAGAAAAAAACATGGGTTCCTATTGTCAGGTTGACTGTTACCTAATTTCCAGCTCAAGTTTCCTGTCACATGGTCACCAAGTATTTGCTATTCTTTCCCGATCAAGTGCAGGTTCCTTGAGGGCAAGGGGCAGGATGGCACGTTATGTAATCACCTACAGAAACTTGCATTAATAGTTGACTAATAGCTGATGACTCAAGGTTTGCCTTTTTCCAGCTAGACCTCGAACTATAACACTGAGTGAGGGCTCATGTCTATTTTTCTAGGGTTACAGTCAACTCCATTTATTCACATTTTAGCTAGGACCCAAATCTATAACTATTAGCAAGGGAGAAGAGGAAGGAAAGCCTCTTTCTCTTTCACTTTCTCTCCCTCCGTCCCTTCCTTGCCGCCTACCCTGCCTCTAACTTCTAGGCTGGCAGAAGGTGATGCAGGAATGACCCTGACCTTGGTAGGCAAATGATCTTGATGCTGAACTGTGCTTCTTGAAGCTCAGAGCTGAGAAGCAGGATGTCCAGGCCTGTGACTATAACCAGGGCTCCAGTCAAAGTCCAGCTTCTGTTACAAACTTTCTGTTTGACTTGCAGCAAGTCTCCCAAGCGCTCTGGGTATCATTGTTTGCATCTGTAAAACGGGAGGCTGGATTTCACGATCTCTTGACATCTGTGGTTCTGCAGTTGTGCTACCTGGGCCTTATGAAACACTACAAATCATGGTTATATCCCGAATGAGAGCACACAGATGGATAAGGAAACCTGCGAAAGGAAGACAGTGAGCGTGGCCTGTGATAGCGTCTCTGGACACTAAAATGCAAACTTCTCTTTAGCTTTGGGTTTTTAAATTTCAGTTACAGAAAGAGCAGGAGAAAGTACTGTGATAATGCCTGCCTACCTAGCTAGGAGGATGAACCACATGAAGACTGGAGGAGCCGGGCTGCTTCCCCCTGTTTCACTTCTAGACCATGGAAGTCCCACAGTGACCCAAGACCCTTTTCTTTCTCGCATGAAGAACTGCAATTATCTGGCACTTCTGCCCTCTCAGCAATCTTTATTCTTTCGGATTCTGGTTCCCTTTTAACAAATCACAGTAAGAAGTACTTCAGACTACATGGCTCCATATCTGGATGGCTTGATACTTTTCTTTCTATTTTCTTTCCTGGGAAGTAGAAAAGCATTTTCTCCATGATTTCTCATTTGTCTTTTTGGCCTCAAAAATTTCTGCATTTGTTATAAATTGTCTTAAGTCCACTTTGGAAGTGATCTGGAAATAAGTTTAAAAAAACAGTTCTGTCAGTGTTAATAGGGTTTGTGTTATACTCAAGGAAAAAGCAAGATTTGAGGAACCATAAAAGTACAGAATGTCAGAATTAGAAGGGACAACAGAGACTATGTAAATGTTTTTCAAATTGCAGTTGGAATACTTTAGTGGGCCCAGAAATAATTTTAATGAGTTATAACAAGTATTTAAAAAAATAATATGGAACAGAATAGAAAATAACAGAGTACATTATAGCTAGTAAAGGTTTGTTTAATGAAAGCTTTGTTTAGGCAAGTTCTTACATGCTTAAAATATCAAAGCTATTAAGCTATGAAAATAAGAACTATGCACAGAAGACAAGAGTATTTATTATACTAAGTAGGATTCTGTGTGATTGTTTATTGTGATGTCCTATTTAATTTAGAAATAGGCTTTGGAAAATCTACTGAGAAAACTAATTTGTTAAATATTAATTGAGTTCCCAAAATATGTAAGGGGATATGCAAGAATAGCTAATTAAAGTACTAGTTAGTAGGCCCTGTAATTATCAAAGATATTCAATTTGTAATTTAAAAGCTCCTAAAAAGGAAATCTCTAGATCCAGAAGGTTTTCAATGGTGAATTTCATAAAACATTTAGAGAAGAAATAACACAAATTTTACACAATTTTTTTTTCTGAAAAGAGAAAAGAGGAAACATATCATTTACTTTTGCGAGGCCAGTACTAACCTGATACCAAAACCAGACCAATATGGCTAATGACTTTAAACACAACAATCTTGAACAAAATATTAGCAAATCAAATCTAGCAATGTGTGAAAAGAATTGTTGGGTGTGGTGGCACATGCATGTAATCCCAGCACTCTAGACATTGAGAAAGGAAGCTTCCCATGAGTTCAAGGCCAGCCTGAACTACATAGCGCGAGACCCATGACAAACAAACAAACACAATCCAACGTAAAGGAGAAAAATTACATGACCATATCCCTTCATAACAAAAAGCATTTGACAAAATCCAATTCTCACTCATGTTAAAAAAAAAAAAAAAACAAAAAACAAAACCTCCAGCAAACTAGGAGTAAAAGAAGTTTTTCTCAACTTGATAAAGAGTAGCTAGATAAAGCCTACAGGTAACATCCTATTTAATAGTGATAAAAATTGCTTTTCTTTTAAGATCAGGGACAAGGCAAAGATGATGACTCTTAGCACTCTCATTCAACATGGTGCTAGAAACTCTAGCTACTATAAGAATGCAAGAAAAGTAAATAAAGGGCAAACTGATTGGAAAGGAAGAAATTCAACTGCCCTATTTTCAGATGACATAATTGTCTTCACTGACAATCTTAAGTGACCAAAAAACTCCTGGAACTAATAAGTGAGCTCAGCAAATTTGAAGGGTAAAAGATTAATAAGCAAAAATCAATTGCATTTCTGTATATAAACAATGAACACCCAGAAACCAAGGTTTAAAACACACTTCCATTTAAAGTCACTCCAAAAAAAAAAAAGAGGACTACTTACATGTAGTATCTCTGTGCTGAAAATAACATAATGCTGATGAAAGAAATCGAAATAGGACTGGATAAATAGAGATACATTATATTTATGGGTTAAAATATTCAATATAGTAAAGATATCAGTTCTCTTCAAATTGATTAATAGATTTAAGGCCATTTTTATCAAAATTCTAACAAGAGTTTTTTGTTTTGGTTTTTGGGTTTTTTGGTTTTTTTTTTTGAGACAGGGTCCTGCTTTGTAATGCAGGTTGGCCTTGAACTCACTATGTAGCCCATGCTGGCCTTGAACTCACAGTGACCCTCCTGCCTCAGCCTCCCAAATTCTGAGATTACAGGTGTGCGCCACCACACCTGGCTCTAACAAGTGTTTATGTAGACAAAGGTTATTCTATGGTTTGTGTGAAAAGATACAAATTCTAGAATAGCAAAAAAAAAAAAAAATCTTGAAAGAGAATAAAATCGAAAGAATTACTTTATCTTGTGTTAGGTCTTACTATATAGCAACAGTAATCAAGATAATGTGATAATGTCCAGGGAGAGGCATGCACATCAGTGGAACAAAGTAAACCCCATCCGAAGCCTCTCACCTTCAAAAAAATTAACTCAAAATTAAATATATTTAAAATGTCACGCTAGAAAAAGTTCTGAAGTTCTTATACTTGACATGATCTTAGAAAAAGAAAAATTAATAAAGAGTAAAAATTTTACCTCTCAGAAAGTCCATCTGTGGAGGATGAAAATACAATACAGATGAGAAGAAAATATTTTCAAGTAGCACATCTGAAAAAGACTAGTTCCTAGAATATATAAAGGACTCCAAAAATTTAACAGTGAAATACACTCCTCAAATAATCCAATAAGAAAATTGGCAAAAGACGTGAAAAAACACTTCATCAGAGAAGATTTATAGGTGGCAGATAAACACATGAAAAAATGTTCAACCTAATTAACTATTAGGGTAATGCAAATTAAAAACACAATGACAGTTTTCCACACACCTGTCAGAACTGCCAAAATAAAGATTAATAACACCATGAGCTAACAAGGATGCAACTGACTACATTACTGATTGTATGCTAAAAGTGAAATAACCCCTCTGGAAAATAGTTGGACAGTTCTCTATAAAACTAAACATGAGACTACCATGCAACCCAGAAATTTCACCCTTGGGCATTTAGCTCAGAGAGATGAAAACATATTTGCATAAAAACCTACGCACGAATGTGCGTAATACTTTTATTCATAATAGTCCCAAAGTAGAAACAACTCAGCCTCAGCAATGAAAGGAACTGACCACCGATATGTGGAACAACTTGGGTAAATCTCTAGGAAAGAAAGCTGGCAGGAAAAACTCCCTGAAAGTTGTAGTCACTATTATTCCATTTGTACAACATTCTTAAAATGACAACATTATAGAGACGAATTACAGTGGTTGCCAGGAATCAAGGACCATGGTGGGTGCTGGGATGGAGGAAGGAAAGGATGGATGAGGATAGGTGGGCTGGCTACAAAAGACCAACATGGAAAGGTTCTGCATCTTGGCTGAATTAATGTCCCATCCCGGTTATGACATTATAGCTTTGACAGATGCTACTATCGGAGAAAACTGGGTAAATAGTATGCGTAATCTCTCTATATTATTTCTTACAACCGCATGTTAATCTATTATTATTTCAAAATCTCAGTTTAATTTAAAAAGAAATATGAGAGCTTTTGGGGGGATTAATTTGATGCAAGTAAGTGAAATAAAAGATGTATAATTTTGGAAAAGACTAAAATAACAATTGAAGGATTCTTAATAGCTTGATGATAGTGACATGTCTTTTCTCTTCTTCTTTTTTTAAATGTTTTTGGTACTGGGGATTGAACCACAGGCTTGTGCGTGCTAGCGTGCTAGCAAGCACTTTAAGACTGGGGTCTATCCCTAGGCCTTTTCACTTTTTGAGATAGGGTCTTACTAGGTTCTTCAGAGTGGCCTCAAACTTGCAATCCTCCTGCCTTCGCCCCTCCTTGAGTAGTTGCAAATGTCTTTCTATGTTCCTATAACATTTGGCTAATCATAACCTTGTGCATAAAAGAGCTTTGTATCCTCATTAGTTACATTGACTAGAAGTTGCTTTGTTAAGCAGTTTAATTTATAAATATAAATGTAAGGCGCACATATATGAATATGGACAACTCAAATGCGGTTCTGTGAAACATGTTTTGTGAAACGAGGTGATAATTATTCTTGATAACATAATCAAAACCTAAGTAGAGTCCTTTTGCATAATACAGGTTCAATAGCTGTGTTTTCTCCCACAGCAGTTTTGCTTTTTTCTTATTTTCAGGATTTCCTCTAGCTATGTTTGGGAACTTAGGAAGCAAGAGCTGTGTAACATGTGTGTTGTAAGAAAGATCCTCTCACCCATACTTCTGAAGCTCGGGAAGTGCCTTGGCACTCTAGGGGTGCAGTTTCTTACTTCCGGTCCTGTCCACTTCCAGCAGCTCTTTTTGTCCGTGCTGGGAGTTGAACCCAGGGCCTTGTGCATGCCGTTGGGTTTCATCACCATGGTCCAGCAGCTCCTCTTCTCTTCTGCACGTTGGTTCACATAAGGTTTGGTTTGAGCACAGACTGCAGCCACTCCTGTCGGAGTTCACTGCTGCTCAGGGCTGAGGTTTCAAACGGGGACGTGCATCTCTGTAGTCCCTGTCTGGGGAGATTGTGGAGAGGCTGAGATGGAGAGAGAGCAGTACAGCAAGGTCCTGTGTCACGCTCTCCTGCTCCAGCCACTGCAAGCAGAGCATCCTCCATTCACTGTTGCTCTTTCCCTGGTACGACGATATGTGTGGTGCCTACAGAAGCTCCTAGAAAACAGATGCCTTTTCAAAGCAGGAAAAGTGAACAAGTAGGGGGGAACATTTGCAGAAAAAATATGTTCTCTTTGGTTTTTCTTCTCAATGTCTCTTCTCTCTGCGTGTGTAATATAATGCATGAGTATTATAAGAGGTGAGAGTGCAAGGTGCTGCGGTGATTAATTAGTTGAAGCGACAATCACCTGCAGAATTCAGATGAACACAGGCTTATTGCATGAGCAAGTAGGCAAATCTGTTTCAAAGAACTTAATGAAAATATATGGGGGATATCTCTATGTCTGGCTCAAATCTGTAACTGACTGATGGTAAATAATTCAGCAATCAGTTTTTAATAAAATGGTGTTATAACTACAAAATCAGTGAAATTTCACCGGCCAACTTCTTGTTTATATTGGACCAAGATGTCTCCCAAAAGGCGATCAAGTTGGTGGCTCCAGAAGTGAGCCTGATGGAAGTAGTAACCAATTTCACTTTGTCACCAACGCTAGTGGAGCAGGCTACAATGTGCGGTGTTTGCACTTTTTCTCAAGAGCTGAATGAGCACTATAATACTTGCCCTCCTCTGGCAGTGCAGAATTCTTTCTTCATTTCAACTTTTGCAAGACCCTAACCCTGGAGTCCTCCCCACATGACAGACCCACCTTCAGACCTGGAAAATGGTAAATACGTGTAGGAGGAAATAACAGAGCGTGAAAGATAGAGCGCATGTGCCTACTGCTCATGGTGACCACCAGCAAGGGAGGGGGGTTCTCGGGGCCAAGGCCCAGAGCTCTGGGATGAACTCCACCCTCTTTGGTCTGCTGTGGTGCTCCAGGCTTCTGGAATTGCTGGGCCAGAGAAAGACAAGCTGAGACCCCGAGGCTGGCGAAACTCCCAGGAGCACTTGAGGGCTACTTTCTGGGGACTTGGGTTTGGAATACTGCTGGATTCAGCTCAGTGTCTCTGTCCACAGCGAGTGTTGTCTACTTGTTGGGCATAAGGGTTGGGTGGGGTGGGGAGAAAGTAGTGGTAGGAAATAAACCTAAACCAGTAATAACCCCTTTCCTCCTAAACAAGCTACTGTTAAGAGCGAATTGACTGTAATTTCCGGAGGGCTTTTGGCCATCAGCACTACAATTAAGGAACAGAAAACTCAACCAACAAAAACATATTTAAACCACAGACTAAATCACCACTCTGTTATAATTCACCCTTCCCCAAAGGCACTATTCAGCCAGAAATGATTCCTCCATAAGATCATCCTGGGCTTTCTGAGCTCTCCACAAGGTCTAGGAAGATCCAAAGGACTGACGGGGAATAGGTGAGCACCAGCAGGGTTCTAACAGCCAGGTTTGTCCAGGTGACTCCAAGACACACCGAGTGCTCCAAGGAGATTAATAATAGCAGCCTTATTCATTCCTAAACATGCCCTAGTATTGGCCATAAATTATATGGCAATTAAAAAAAAACTGAAAATAACCTCCTGACTCTAAACCTCAGCAAGCTGCTTCTCAAGTCTCCTCCTAAATTACTTTTCACTGGGGTGGACAAACTACAGTCTGCAGGACAAATCAGTCCAGTCCTGTTTATAGAGGGCCCACGAGGGAACAGTCTACACATTTTCAAACAAAACAAAAATGTAAAAGACCACATGTAGCCCACAAAACCTAAAATATTTGCTATCCACTGCTTGCAGAAAAAGGTTGCTGACCGTACTCTGGCTCCTCGTCTTGCAGCTTTGGGGGAGGAGGACCAGAATCTGGGATCATTACTGCTGGCTTTGACAGCAGTAAAAGTGACAGCTCTGTATCCCTGCCCTACCTTTGTCAAACCCAAGATCCAGCGCCGGGCTGATGCTGGCAGGCACATCGGTGCCTGGGAAATGCGTCAAGTGTGGCACTTACTAGAGTGTACTTGAGGATGGCAAGTGCGTCTGTCAAGGCTCCCTTTCTCTCTCTCCTGCCAAGGGATGGTGACCAGGAGAACAAGGCTGTTAAAGCTGTCCTGTGCTGCTCTACAACAGGGTTTCTATTTTGAGGAAGGGAATTCTCAGAGACCACGAATCCTGCCACTTTCCTGGAACCCCTGTAGACCTAGGCCCCTTCGGTGGTTTCCTCCTGTCACATCCTGAGGTCCAGGGAGCGCCCGAGACCTGCGCCGTATCCTGCTGTATTTCCATGGTCCTCGCGTGTGCCGAGGAAGCCCTTGGAAGGACGTGCCTTTCCTCGCATAATGATGACCCTGCCCCCTGCCCCGGGAGCTGAATTGCTGCAGCATAGAGGGCTGCTTTTCAGAATCAGCCTTTTGGTCCCTCAGGTCTGTGGAATTGACTCTGGTTCATGGGGACAGTTCTTGGAGAAACAAAACAAGACATGTGTTGTCCTTCTGATGGGCCCTGCGACTTGCAGAAACTCACTCAGGACTGTCATCTCTTTCACCGTGAAAGTGAGCTCTGGCTCTAGAATATTCCATCCAGTCTGCACACTGATGATTTCTATGAAGTCCAAGTAATAGTCTGGAATGCGGTTCTGTCCTGTGAGTCTCAGAAAGAATGCACATATCCTCCCGGACTCTTTGCAGAAATTTATCTTCAGAAGCCTTTTAAATGATGAACATGTTGGGGAATCTCAGAAATACTCAGGGCACTCTCGAGGGTCCTACTTCCTTCGTTCCTGCTCAACACACTCAGGTCCTTTCAGGAGGACAGTTGTCAGGGGACAGGGGCCTCAGTGGTCAGTGGAAGAGCAGAGACCCCCCGATGTCCTGCGCCTTTCTGCAGCTTCCACACTCACCAGAGGACCCCTGAGAACAGAGCTGGGTGGAGACAGCACCAAGCCCCTCGTGGTACCCATTTGCTATTTCTGGGGACACTGCTCTAGGAAAGTGGTTTACATTTTCTTTGGATTTCTTGCTCCAGTCATCTCAGAAATCAGGTGATGACTTCACATTTATGTAATCAGCCTGAAAACCGTGCTGAATCTTAGATAGACATTGATTTAAAAAACTGTTATTTTCCCTTCTTCCCATTTCTATGAAAGCAAATTGCGGGCAGTGTTTAAAAATTTTGAGAAAGCCAGTTACATGTGGAGCTCACTTCTGCATCTGCACACTGGCTGCTAAGTGTCGGTGCCCTCTGCGCGGGAGAGTGAATGTCCAAGGCACCGATAAATTTCCCATATTCGCCTGAGTACCTCTGACTGACCTTGGGTGGTTAAAAATGGGTGCAGGACATCCGCAGCCCCACACTGCTCCCTGGTACCTGTCTTTTCAGTTGCGAACAGCTGTCATTGTGGACAGTTTGAAAGCAGTGACTGACTGCTTTCCCTCCGTGCCTTACAGCTTTGGCCATACTGCAGACACTGACTACGACGTAAACCTTTACAAACCAGGATCTGTATGTGGGAACATCGATTTAACATATCACGCCCCTTCCGGTGCCTCTAAGAACAGAAGGACAGTTTCAGTTTTGTTTCTTCTATCTTTATTACTTCTTGCTTTAGAGATAGATACAAACAAATCACTCTCTTGTACCACACACAAAATAGAACAGCCATTCTTGTGATTTTTTAAAGTGCATTTCCCCTTTAACTTTGTGTACAAAAATATTTATTTTTCAAAAACATGCAGGAATTTCTTGACAAGGCACTTTCAGGCATAAAATGAAGATGAGTCCTCAATTCTACATTCACATTGAGGTAAAAATGAAACATCATCACGGCTGCGTTCTCCAAGTCCCCACACACCCAGCAGTCTCGCAGGAACCAATCGACACAGCTGTAAAAACATTCACAACTTTGCACCTTGGGCTGCCGCGCTTTACAACCATGGCCGGTGTAAACCGCTTGTCCTCGATGTGTCGTCAGGAAACTAAGATAAGCTGCCAGATTGTCTTGGGGACCCTGTAAGATCCCACTATAGGTGTAACTTCTTATCCCCAGTTTCAGTAATCCTGTGGGGAGAGACAGAGCCATGGGGCCTGCATCCAGTGGGGGGATTTTAAAAATCAACCAAGGTTCGCAACCACAGTCCTGTGGGAGAGAAGACCCACAAAATGGGCCCTTCTAAAAAAAGGAGCATCTAAAACCCATTTCATAGCTAAATGACTACAAGTTAGTTATATTTGTTCTTAAAAAAATAAATGATGTTAAAGATCGAAAGTCACAAAGCAGTTTAAAACTTACATCTTTAAAAAACATGTCATTTTTATCACCATTAAAATTAAATCAAACATGAATGTCACCACCAACTCAGATTATTTTAATTTCTGGAGAACAACATAGCTCCATTATTTCTCATTAGCTCTCCTACAACAAGAATAGCTTTTAAAAAGCTCGCTTACATGCTTCCAAGAAATATTAAGAGCTTATATTATATAGTTTATACAGTTCAGCTTATTTATTGCACCCAATTTGCAAAAGTGCCCCAGGGCATTTAGGGAAATAAATATGAAACAAAAACGGAGTTGCTTCCCCACTCAAAGACCACAGCATTACTGCACAGTGACAGGAAGTTGGGGACTTTCAGGCAAGTGGGAAGGACGCAAGGACTGGGAGCTTGTTGTCATAACCAAGAGCGGTGTGAAGTCAAATGTACAAGTCAGGCCTCAGTCGAGGCTCTCGCTAAGGAGCCTGTCGGCCTCTGACGGCGGAGGCCTAGACCTTAAAAGTGAGCTAGGAACAAGACGGGGGAGAGTCTGTATCAGTGTGCCCTCCCAGGTCATCTGAGAGAATCATGCGGTGGACCAGGCCACACAGAGAGAGGGAGTTGGGGGCAGGAGAAAGGCAGACTCTTTAGATTGCCAGTAAGTGAAGGTCCTCATCATTGCAGTCAGGCGAGTAGGATCTTTCAAGAGGGAGCAGGGTCTCTGCAAGCAGGTGAGGACTTGCCTTGTGAACAGAGTGGCGTGGTGTGTACCCCAGGTGTGTCGGCTGGGGGCTTGCAACCAGTGCCCCCAGCAAAAAGGCAGGGGTGAGCTGGGAGACAGGAGGGGGAGGGCTTACTCCTGCTTTAGGAGAGATACTTATCACTGAATTAACATATTTCAAATTTTGACAGGGGAATGTCTCAGGATCATCATTACACAAAACCAAAAGATTTTATTCTAGAGTCACTTGAGGCCCTTTTCTGGAATGCAGATCCGTCCTCAGTCTGGTAACTTGTAAATAACAGCACACCTTGTTCCTTTCCTTCATCAGGAGGGAGGCACTTCTTCACCCCAAATAAAACTCATGAGATCATTTTTGCTTCCATTTGATTTGGAGTTATGCTATTAATAGTTCTGATCGCCAAGCCTGTAATATTTAAAGTATCATCTTTGTACCTTGGATAAAACAGTCTTGCCAAATTGCAGTATAAAATACAAGCGCAATTTCCCCATAAATTACATTATCATGTAATCCCAAAGTGCTACCCACCTGGGAGAGGTACAAAAAATAAAGCCCTAGACTGTGGACTAGTAACAGCCAGTTTTAAGAACAAGAATTACATCAGATACCACTTAGCATTTAAACAGTTAAAACTGCAAATATTCAAAATGAAAATAAAAGTTCAAAATTGAAAAGAAAAAGAAAAATAATCCCCAACCCCTTTAAAAGTCCAGGAGCCATGGCACTCGACACCTGCCTGACACTGATGTCCAAAGCCAGAGAGAGCAGGCGATCTTTTTAACTAATCCGGGAAATTCAAGCACAAAACTCTCTGCTTGACGAGTCCAGCAGATGTGCCTCCAAATGTAGGCAACGATGCGTTCCTTTTCCTGCGTGCCTAAGAAAACCTCACTTTTAGGAAGATCAGGCAAATAGAGACTTAAACAGTTCTTCAACCAAACTAAAAACGAAAGAGAAAAAAATTAAAATTTCTACAAATACATATGTAAAAATATTTTTCAAACACCCCTAAGTAAAAACCAATCTTGCCCCCCAAAAATCACAGGTTTGGGAAATCCATCCGACAGTGAATGTCCAAGAAGTCTCACAACAGTATTCTCCAACACACTTTAGTCCAATACGGTTAAGAACGATTAACCACTATTTCAGAGTTGGCAAACACTTAAACATATGAGAAAGTGTTGAGCTTTTGCGCCCCATCCCTTTACATACTAGCACACCATAAATAAGAACACCTGAGCCAATGTCCCTGGACGCTTGTAAAGCATCCTAGATACTGCAGGCAAAATAAAGCCAAACATTTTTTTGAGGGCCTTGTGGATCTGCTGGATCTGCAAACAAACATCCTAAACACAGAATGGAGATGACTCTCCAGGAAGAGAATCTACTCTTCTTTGCTAATGAGGGAGGCTTGCAAACCAGCCAAGCAAGTGAAATCAAAACATGTCACTGAGCCTTCTAGCAACTCGGGGTGATGGCAAGTGCTTAGGAAGCTCCTCCACAATCCTAAGAGGTAAGGCGAAAAGTGTCCTTCGCCGACTGTCCTGCCTTGTCTTAACCCTCAGTCTGCGACCCCACACAGGATTTTCCATCACTGGTATACTGCTCTCTGCTGGAATATAGATATGGGGTCAGGAAGAGGGGAGAGGAAATTCCTCTTTCAGTCACAGGCTATTTATTTGCCTTTATTATCTTTTTCTGAGCGTTGGATGAACTGTGAAAAAAATGAAATGCAAAAAATTGAACTTGCAGAAAAAGTAGCTGACTGTATCTGTTGAGAGGGATCATGTTGGATGTCACAGCAATGGTGATGTCACAGCGCAGAGTTAAAGGGTGGTCAGGGCAGCAGCGACACGCAGGAAAAGGCTGGATGGTAGAGACCACCGAAAGTGGGCGGATAATAGGGGGTCCCACAGAGCCGTTGGGGACTGAGCGACCTTCAGGTGACTGACTTTCAGGTTCCGCTAGCCTCGCCAGCACTGCCCGCAGGCTTGGTTCCTTTCCAGACCCTTCCTGGCACCATCCTGCACATTCTTGTGGCTGCCCTCAGGGTCACAAGGGACAGCGTGTCACCTCCGAGTGAGAAACCAGTTCTGTGAACTAAACCCGGCTGGATTTGCTGGTTTCAGAAAAAAGTGGACAGGAGCCTTCTTTTCACAAATGGTACCTGATGGCAGTTCAGCTTTGCTTTTCTCTTGGCTTCTCCAACCCAGGTGACCAGAGCCACAACCTGTCGACTGCAGTCACTAATAATAGGGCCCTAGCTTTTCGTATCCTAGGTAACTTGGCCACTCTGGAAACAGACCATAGGAGCATCGAGGGCTTCCAAACTGGTCAAAGGATATTCCAAAATCTGGTCCATCTGGCGGCTCGACCTGAGTGGACTTTAATTCAGCCTGGATGATCCTGTAGTTTTTGCCTTTGTTGCTGTCCCAGTATGTCTGGCCATTGCACTCGTAGCACACAGCAAACTCCATCTTTTCATAAGACTGGATCTTTTCAGGCAAGCTAATGTCAAAGGAGAATGTGTCCCTGTCTGAACCGGCGTAAGTGTCTTTCACATACCGGCAAGGGAAGTCTGTGAAGTTTTTCCAAGTGTCAAATGTCATTCTGATTTTCACAGTCTTCTCGAATGCAAGGTTCTGAACCTTCACTGTGCCCGTGATGGCTCTGTCCTTCAGCACACAGTTTTCAAGGCAGACGCGGTTGGCCTGAAGTCGATTTCTAAAGTCTAAGTAATCCGTGGAGGGCTGTGAAAAATCTAAGACAAAGCTCTCACTCTCTGCTGTCGTCAAACTCACAATGTTGTCTAGGAGCTCAGTGATGTTAAATGGAATATCTAACGGGTCATCGAATTCTGAGAACACTTTGACCATTGTCAGGGCCAGTCCTTGGTTGTCCGCGAAGGACACCCGCTTTTTCACCTTTTTCTCCTGGACTGCGGGGGCCACCATCCCGCTGGCTTCATTCTTGCTGCTCAGCTGAATGCAAGGCCTCAGTGGCTTGCTCGGCTTCGGAGAGGCCTTGAAGGTGAACCGCTCTCGGCGCAACGAGGGGGCCATGTAGTTGTACCTGTACTCAATGTCCACGGCCATCGTGGGGTGGGAGGAACAGGCCAGCACCCTGATGGAAGAGAGAAAGACAGAAAATGGGAAGGAGATCAGATGGCTGTTTAAAAGCCTCATACCAGCACAGACCGCTGAACAATGTCTCCTTTCACCTGGGCCCACATGGTTCAGTGTTAACTCAGGGGTGGTCTCACAGGACAAGGGTTTCAGGGAAGAGTGTGTGTGTGTGTGTGTGTGTGTGTTGGAGGAGGGTGTCAGAAGTTAAAAAACACAAAAATGTGAAACCTCTTAGTTTTAAAGCTATGTTCATAGGTTTTTCTGTCAGATGTTTTTAGTCCTTCAGGATGCTAATAAGCAACTATGACTAAGAAAAAGGTGCGCTGTTTACAGACCCTCTTAAACTTGTTTGACTAAAAAACCCTTTTTTGGGTTGTTCTGACAAGCACAGTTGGATAGAGACAGCTGTTTTGATTTATTAACTGGCAAGCAGATAGTATACATTTATGGTATACAATATAGTGTAGTGGCAAAATAAGCCAACAACATATGCATTATCTCATATATCATTGTGTGTGTGTTGAGACTCCCAACAATTTCAAGTACATTGTATGTTTTTATTAAATCACTAGGATGCACGTAGCTCTCTTGAATTTACTCCTCCTATTGAAATAAAATGTTATGTTCTTCGGTCAAGATCTCCCCAGTCCTCTCAATGCCTAGGCCCTGGTCACCAGAATTCTACTCTGTTTCAGTTAGTAGAACTGTATCAGATTCTACATGTAAGTGAGAACATGTGCTGTTTGTCTTTCTGTGCCTGGCTTATTGTACTTAGGTAGTGTCTTCCAGGTTCACCCACATTGCTTTAGATGAAAGGATTCCGTTCTTTTCTACAGCTGGGCAATATTTCATTGTGTGTGTATATGTGTATATATATATCCCGTATATATATATTCTTTATTCATTGCTGGACACTTGGGTTGATTCCATATCTTGGCTGTTGTGAAGAGTGCTGCAATGAACATGGGTGTGGAATGTCTCTTCGACATACTGATTTCATATCCCTTGGATATACACCCTGTAGTGAGATTGCTGGGTCATGTGGCAATCTGAAGTTCTGAGGAAACTCCACAGTTTTCTGTAATGACTGTACTAACTGACGTCCCTACCAACAGTACACGGGGTTCCCTTTCTCTAAATCATCTTCGATGCTGTTATTGTTCATCTTTTTTTTTTACAACAACCATTCTAACAGATGTGAGGTAGCATCTCATTGTAGTTTTAAGCACTAATAATTGTTTTCATTCAATAAAAAGAAATGGATTCAGCATACAAATATTGATTTGGTGTTTGCTATATGTCAGGCATTATGCTAGACATTGGGATTCAATTGTGAAGACAGACACAAACTTCTGTTCATTAAAGTAATGGCAGGCTTTTATATTCCAGCATATTTTTTTAAAGAACCAGCAATTTGATATATTTAAACCTTTCATATGGGTGAATTTTTGCCTTTTATATAGGTGAAAATAGTTGCTATGAGAACAGAAAGCAAAGAGAATCATGCTAAAAGAGGTTAAATTCGACTTCATAAAATTACACTTTTCTATCACTAAAAAAACTATAAAACCCAAAAGATTAAAGTAAACTGGAAAATATTTTATAAAAGCAAGGCAGCGAGGAGTTAATATCTTAATATACAAAGAGGTCTTACAAAGCAATAACAAAATCAAATAGTGCACATAGAGAAATGAGCAAAAGTTTGAACAGAAAATTCATGGAAGAATTTAAAAGTGATCCATATATGCAATGCCCAACTAGTGTGAAACTAGTATAAGAAATCTAGATTAGAAAAGATGCCCATTTCTACCTACTGAATTTGGAAAGAACTTTAAAAGATAATAAAAAATATTTTTATTATTCTCAATTGATACAACCTTTTTAAATGTTATCACTTTTGTTCCAATATCACATACAGGTATCATCTTAAGTAAACAGTTAAAAATGAATGGAACTTAATGTACTAAAATGTTCAGTGCAAAATTATAGGGGGAGAAAGAATGATAAAATGAGCGACCCATGACAGGTAACTGGCTCAATTGGCTGTGCTACATCCGTGCTATTTAATTTTACATCATCACTAAACTTATTTATGGAGAATATTTAAATGGTATGGACCAGACATGTGGGGAGAAAATGTTACATAGACACATGCAAAAAGATTAGCAATACAGTGGTTCCCCTTATCTGCGATTTTGCATTCCATGGTTTTAGTTCCTCGTGGTCCAAAAATATTACATGGAGAACTCTAGAAATAAACAATTCATATATTTTAAATTGTATGCCATTGTGAATAGTGTGAAGAAATTTTGTGCTGTCCTGATTGGTTCCACTCCTTTCTGGGATTGAACCATCCTTTGTTCTGCATATCCACCATATATACACAATCTGCCCATTAGCAACTTAGTTGCTTCCAGGGTATGAGGTAGACTGTTGCAGTATCACAGCGCTAGTGTTCAGTTTATGCTTGTTTTACTTTACCATGGCCCGAACCACAAGTGTAGTGATGTACAGGAGGCACCTGAGTATATAACATGGAAGGGAATATTAACTCTGGTCCTACGTGGTCACACTGCAGGACACACAAGAAAAACACAGTCCAGACAGTGGTCAGCACCACCTGTGGTTTTAGGCATTTGTGGTGGAGGTGTCTTCAAATGTATTCCCTGTGGATGAGGAAGCACTACTGTACACTTAAAACTGTCAGACTATCCAGGTGACAGGATTTCAGGAACGTTGGGAGTTTTTTTGCTTTGTATTTTCTATGTCTTCTGAAAAAATTTTGCTTCTACAATCAGAAAAAAAATCTTTTAAAAATCTCAAGTATTTTAAGGTTGCCACAATCTTATCCTCACACTATTACGTCACTAAAACTGAACACTTCTTATCCTTCTGATTATACCCAGCAGATTCATATTCTGATTTGACAGATACACTGAGCTAAATTAAGGATTTCAGTAACAAAGCCAGGACTAAAATCTCAGATCCAAGAGTTTCAGAACGCAGGATCTGCACCAAATGCCAAACACCTCTCCTTCTTATGACAAAGGCATAAGTAAGTAGTGGGATGTTGGGGTGCCTGTCCTCAGGGGAGAAGTGACAGGCAAAATGGTGTTCATCTTCTGACAAGAGCTGGGGGACCACTGGCTTGGCCCAATAAATAATGTCTCATTTTTTGCCTTCTGATTTTGATTAACCCAAACACATAATGAAAAAGTAAAAAAGGACAAAGATATATCAGGCTGAAGTCCATTTTTTGAAAAGTATAGCACTTTCCTAGGATCCAAGAAAAACACTTTGCCATGACCCATTGGAGAAACACAAATCCAGAGATAAAACAGAAAATGTATGACTATAATGGAATTATCAAACATTCATTTTAGGTGGTTGACGATTTAGCTCAGTGGTAGAGCACTTGCCTAGCAAGTTTAAGGCCCTAAGTTTGACCCCCAGCACCTCCCCAAAACCCATTTATTTTAAAGGATATTTGTCTTACTATTTCCTCTCTAACCAACTCAGTCTATGAAAAAACGTATGGCAAATTTGCCTATTATCTGTTTTTTTGTTAGTGGGTGTTTTTTGTTTTTTTTTTTTTTTTTTTCTGAGACACG
>PVJO010000966.1:0-39096 GCA_004026905.1 Hystrix cristata | reverse complement strand
TATAGAGAATCAGTGGGTTGACTAGTGTATTAAAAAAGAAAAGGACCCTATTCTTATAAATTACTTGAATTTTAGTTTTTCCTCCATATTTCAAAATTCTATGTTAGAATATATTGAAAATACATCTTCAGCTCTTTTTTTTTCATTTTATTTTTCTACAGGGTCTCACTATTATAGACTGGCCTTAAATTTACAGCAGTCCTCCTGCCTCAGCCTCCTGAGTGCTGGAATTACAGGCATGTGCCAGCATGCCCAGCTTCACCTCTAATTTAACACAGACATTTTCTGTTTTGCTTTTAAATATGCATTAAAACCAAGTAACTAACCACACAATAGCCACACCTTGCATCTCAGCAAAGGCACCCCAGTGGGCCCACTGGCGATATCCTGGGTGTGAGCAGGGGGGAGGAGTTCTTCCCCAGTCAGCCCCTTCCTCTTGGCCTGAGTCAGCACTGTGTCAACTGCAAGTTCTCTCCGGACTTCCAACAAACCAACCTCAGCTGTGGCTTCCCGCACACCTTCAAAGACACTCATTAGAAAAAGATTGAGAAACTCTCAAGATACTGTGGCAACACCCCTGCAAAGTAAAGGGGCCAAGACCACACCCCTCTAGCTCACTAACAGCTCTCCCAAGTTCTGATGCCACGTGGTTCAAGAGACTGAGTTAGAGACCTTGGTCAGGTGCACTCTGGGGTCCCAGCGGTGGACATTTGCTTCCAGGGTCCCTCTAATCACCACGCTGCAAGAACAAGCAGGACTAGAGGTGGAGAGGCAAAACTCTGTTCAGGCCAGAGCTGATTAAACATTCCACTGACCTTTCCAAGAGCCGAAGCGTTTCTCCAAGACTCTTCCATGAAAGGCAAAGGAAGGTTTGGAGGGCCCAAAGCCACCGCAGGCAGGACTACTGCCTACGGAATTGCACAAGCAACCCTGGCCCTGAGTCCCTTTGCTTTCTTGGTGTGTTGCCAGGATGGCAGGTGAGAACATTTACGCTCGTGGCCTCAATCGGGGGTACATCATGACTGTCCACTGCCTTGCCTGTCCTCACAGTAGAGTCCGACGCGTATCGACCTATCCTGCAAGAATGGGGCATCAAGGTGCGGGCTTGGGGGAGGCTTTTCTGACCATTCTGCTCAGGAAGTCCTCTGTGGACGGTGACAGGGACAGCAAGCACCTAGAATTACTCCGAACAACTGCGATGTCCAAAGTAATACTTTCTTAAGTCGCTGAAAGGAAGACACCTGGACAGGTGCCTCGTGTGCAAATGGCATGAAAATGATCAGTTGCCAGGCAGGATGTGCCTCGGGCCTCCTCTCCTGCCAGACTTTCTGGCTGCCTGCGGCAGGGCCCTTTCCCGGCAAACCGGAACCAGAACATGGACACATATCGGAACCAGCAAAGCGTGACACGGAATCCAGACACCAGCAGCAGCACAGGAACACCGGACCGCAAGCATCTGTTCCCCGGGCCCATAAGGATCTGGAGCACTCTGTGTCTATGCTGAAGCCTCGGAGGTCAGCCGTGCTGGGCAAGGGACGGGGCTGTGCTGACAGTAATTCCGGCCCGAACTGCACAAGCTCCCTCATTCCTAAAAGCTGCTAAAGGCTGGTGAGCACATGGAGAGTTTCACAGAAACGCTCTTTCTGTTCCACTAGCAACACACACAGCCAGACAGTGAGACAGCGAGACAGCGGCCAGGGTCGGACATCACGGAGGTTTTCTGATGAAAATGCCAGCCCTGTTCAGAAAATAACCCCATGACCTTCCCAGTGTAGGGCAGCCGAGCTACTGACTTCTGGCTGTCCTTTTATAGCAAGCAAGTCTTTTTTTTTTTTTTGTACGGGGGCCAAGGCATTTTCTCTCGCTTCTTTCTGATAAGACAGGAAAACCCGATGTACAAACAACCCACCGGCAACACTGAAAACCGCCAAAATACGTTAGAAAAATATTCAAAATCATTTTAGACATGCCATTAAACTCCCTTCGGGAATTCTTTATTCCCTTCCCATAGCTTAGGGCGATCGGTTATAAAGCTGACAACTTTTCCTGTTCGTACTCAGACTGTGGGAACTTTATTTACAGCCTTAAAAGTTATTTGCACTTTTCAGTCCTGTCATCAGCATCCAAACCATCTTGGAGGGAAATATTTGTACGTTTAAGCGGCACGGCCCCTTCCCATCTGCGAACGTCCCGGGATAACCAGAGCGCAGCCCGACACTGCCTCCGCCCGCTGTGCTCCAGGGCTGCGCACTGGACTTCTCTGGGCTCCGGGACACTTCCGAGGTCCCTCAGCGCTGCCACTCTGTGTTGATCACAATACCTGAGGGTTCTCTTCCCGCTAATTTTCCCCTAAATACCTCAACTACTTTTGCGGTGACTCCTCCAGCTGCCTTCGCTTTAGTCTTGGCTTCTGGACAACTCTGCCAACAGAATCATTTCTTTTCCTCCTCCTCTTCCCCCTGCAGCCTGAAGCCCCGACACCCTTCTGGGGACCCCAGAGTCCCCCAGAGATTGGCCACATAGCCCACAGGCTCTGCCGTCTTTCAGCAGCCCTCCAGTTCCCACTTTGCTTCTTCAGGCAACAATACCCTGCCGGACCCCAAACCTTCTATTTCCTTCTGGGCCCTCACGCCCTCTTCTACAGCTACTGTCCCGTCCGCAGCCCTTCCTCTTGGTTCTAAAGGGCGTCTGGGGCAGGCCGCGCGCCCACGCCGGGGGTCCCCGCCAACCTCGACCCTGCCCGGCTCCCTGCAGCGGCCCGGGCCGCGCCGCCTGCCTGCAGGAGCCGCCCGCGCCCCGCGCCGCACCCACCTTTCGGGCCGCGGAGAAGAGCCCAGCCCAGCTCGCTCGCCGCATGGAGAGCCACTGCCACCGACTACGTGAGCGTCGGTGTGTCCGGGAGGCTGGGCCTGGGCTGGGTTCCCGGCCAGAAGACAAGGGGGAGGAGCCCGAGTGATCGCCCCGGGGCGGGGCAGGGCGGGGCAGGGCGGCGCGGGGGGACCCGGCGGAGCCGCGCGGCTCGAGCACCCTCGCGCGGGTCGCCGCGGCCCGGGACTTGTCCCCGGGCCCTCGGGCACCCGAGTGACCACCCAGTGTGTGATTAAAGGGTGAGCTGAGCCAGACTGGAAAGGAGTTGGGACAAGCAAATAGAACTTTATAGCAACAGGCTTTGGACTCTGTCTCTCTCAGTAACCAGAAACTTTGCACTGAGCTATATTCAAGTGCTCCTTCCATTTTTTTAATTTTGCGACAGGTTCTCGCTAAACTGCTAAATTGCCAGGCTGACCTTGAATCTGCCACACGCTTGCCTCGCCTTCCCGGAGTGTTGGGATTACAAGCATCACCCCGGGCTCTGGACGCCGTTCTGTTTTGCTTTTTAACCAGGAAAGTTGGGGGGGGGAGAGATCTTGTCTTGTGCTGCAGACCCCACTCAATTCCAGGGCATCCTGCACAAATCTGCACAAATGTCAGGTCCCAGGCTGGAAACCGGTGCCAGGCTGGAACCCAGGACAACAAGGCGCAGGGTTATCTGTCGGCCGGCCCCAGCCCCCGGGGAGCTCCGGGGAACACGTGGGTCCGGCCAGGCTCCCTGGACGGCCCTCTCCCTGCCTTCGAACTCCCGCACGGCGTGGCCGCGCCGCGTGCCCGCGTGGGCGCCAGGAATTGGGGGCTCCTGAGCGGCCCGCCTGCCCCGGGACTCCCGGCTGCGGGTACGTACCGGGCACCGTGGCGAGTCCCAGGGGCAGAGGCGCCCACCTGCTGCACCACCCGCGCGGGGTCCGGCTCAGGTCCGTGCCCTCCGCGGGCAGCTGCAGCGTCCACGCGCGACTCGGGCTCCCGCTTTAACTTTCCGGCCGCCCCTCCGGACCGCTGCCCAGACCCCCTTTCACGTGAACGCCCCCTCGCACCGCCGACCAATACCTGCGGCCGCGGGGAGCAGCGCTCCGCCTCGTGCTGGGCAGCTCGCCGGGAGTGACAGGGCTGCCGTCCAGGGGCCCAGGCCGGCTGATTTCCTGCAGGAGGGCGCCCGGTTGCACTAGACGGGCCAGCTGCCGGTGGCGTGCACAATTTCCCCTCCCGGGGCTGTGTGCTAGCCAGCCAAGGCATCCGAAAACACAGGGCAGTGGTGCGTTCCCTGCTTTCCTGCCGCACTAGCCTAGCCGGGGCTTAACCGGTGACAGTCGCCTGCCCACGAGCCGGTCCCTGAGACAACTTCAAGCAATCCCTCGGTTTCATGGGAGTCTCTCGGGATTGGTACCCTCGGCTCTACAACAGTGCCCCAAACAATTGCTGCACCTTGCTTTGTGCCTGTCACATCCAGGTGTTAGCTATGACAAGTAGAGTAAAATCTTTCAGAGTTGGTATTGGGGCTGAGGACCACCCCCATTGAGCACGGGACGATGGTTTCTCAGGTAGGTGTATTTCTGACTTGAATCTGTTGCACTAATAACTACCCGAGTCTGCAGGGCCTCTCTGTTCTCTCAGATGCACCTGGAGGTCAGTAGAGAAGGCTGGCTTTAATAGTCTTTGAACCAGAGGCTCCGCCTCTCCTTAGAGATCAACTTACCTATCAGCTGATCTGGGCTATCCACTTTAGGGACAGGCTCTCAGGTTCCTAGTTTTAATGACCAGTAAAATTTTAGAATGTTGTTAATTAATATAAGATTGCCAACTGTCTTAGTCACTTTCTGGAACATCACTGGGACAAATTACCCAACACCCACAATTTCAAGAAGGAGAAGTTTATTTGGGCTCAGGGCCTCAGTCCACGGCTGGCTGGCTCCAAGGCAGAAACGGCAAGGTGGAAGGAAGGGCCTGGGCAGAGGCCGGCTGCGCATCCCAGGGCAGGCAGGAAGCAGAGAGAGAAGGAGGAGCCAGGAGGGAGATGCACCTTGCCAGGTCACGCCTCCAGCGACCCACCTCCAACCCGGCCTACCTCCTAATAGCGCACTCAGCTGTAAACTACTGAATGGATGAATCCTCTGATGAGCAGAGTGCCTCACATCCAGTCACCTTCCACCCACGTGAAAATGTGAGGGGGACATTTTAGATCTAAAGCGTAAAACCAACTTTTTATTAGTACCGTACATGTTTGCAGGATATGATGTTTACATTTCTTGTGTGGAGTTTGTACATGTACATAACACATTTTAATTCTTATTTTCATCTCCATTCTCTTCCCTCTTCCTTCTTCCATCGCTTGATGCCCTTCCTATTTGAGAAAGATCTATCTCCCTACTTCATATTATGTATCTTTTATTTTTCTCTTTATAATTCAGGTTTCTCATATGAGAGAAACCATGAGATATTTAAGCTTACATAACACCAGCTTTTAAAAGTGTCAAGTAAAGACATTAAAATAAACCCTACCATCATTTCTTAAACGTACTCTCTAACAACAATAACAAAAATGCAGGAAGGACATATTAGTCCTTGACACGGTGTATATTTAGCATTATGAAAATTTATTATACTCAATATGGCATCTGGGAATTTCTAGTTCAAAGGATATAGGCACAGCTTCCAACTTTACTAGTTACGCAAGACTGAAACATTAATCCATTAGAGTAATCCAAACAAGCCTTCAGATCTGCTGAGCGCTTCCCCAAATGCAGTCTCCTAGACTGAAGGGTAAATGGAGATCATTACTCTTCCTTCTCTTCTGATGGGCAAATCGGATAAGGGACCACCTGGGAAATCTGCTGTTAGTGGGTGGCTCCATATTCCCTTTGCCAACTCTTAGCCCCTCTTTTGTTAGCTGACAAGTAGGCTGAAGATTTATTAAGCCAAGTGCTGGCCATGTCTCCCAAGCACAGTGAGTGTGTTAGAGGAGTGAGCAAAGATAAAGAGCTGACAGCTATTGCAAAACGTGTGCAGACAAAGGGTGATCTGAAACAAACTGGGAAGGAGTTAGGACACGTAAATACAACTTTATAGCATTAGGATTTGGAAGCACGTTTCTTACACAGATCTAGGAAACCAAGGGTAATAATTTCCTCTGTGGTTGAGATGACTATTTCGGACCCAGAAAGTAGAGCTAAACTTAGTTGTGGCACACCACAATTTTGGTAGGTAGGAGTGTGGTGTCCATGAGTTTGAAAAGAGCGCATTTTTTTTTCCAATCAGAAGATGGGTAGGCTGCAAGCTGAGGGGGGCTGTGGAAGACAGTAGGCCCAGAATCCGAGGACTGGAGCTACCCTCGAACATGGTCTTGTCCTCCTTTTAATTTGAAAGACAAGAAAGAGGGAACTAGAACGTGGAAAATTTCAACCCTCAATCAAGGCACACCAAATGCCTTTTATAATAGCTGGCATTGAATTTTAGTCTTAATTTCATTTATTAAAAACCACTCCCTAAGAAAAATAAACCAAAGAACTTAGCAGCAGCTAAGCATAGCTGATTGTTATTCTTCCATAAACTGTTTTTTACATTTTTTCAAGACTGTCAGTGGTAGCATTGTTTTTTTTTTCTTCCTTAAACTGAGGCTCATCTGATTGCTTCAGTCCTTGCTTAATTATTCATTCATTCATTCAACAACACATTATTGAGCAGTTTCCCTAAGCCAGGATGCTACAGATAGAAAAATTAATGAAGTATAAAGTTACCCTCTCCACACACAGAGAAACTCGTAGGCCAATAAATAATAGTGCCAAGCAAATGGATAGAGGGCGAGTCTCTGCTGTGGGGAGCTGAGAGGGAGCCTCAGTGCGTGTGTGTGTGTGTGTGTGTGTGTGTGTGTGTGTGGCAGCAGAGGGGTGGGAGTGGAGAAAGCCAGAGAAGGCTCCCTGAGAAGTCACCCCTTGGAAGGATCTTGAGGGAGGGGGTGGAGTGGGGTAACTGGGAGGGAGCAAGGCAGGAATTGGCAAAAGCTCAGAATTCTGTATCTCCCACCAGAATTTCCACCCTCTTGATTAAACATTAGAGCCCCTTTCTGGTTAAAGATTAGACTAAAGTACGTTCCTTTTATGTGTTAAGCATCAGCTTTCTACTCATGCAGAAAGTTTTAAGAAATATGGTTGATGCTTTATCTCCTTCTCAACTTAATGGATTTCAGAAACATTTCAAAAATCTCATCTAAGATTTTGCAAGAGAAATCTTTATTTTTTTGTGTTCTGATATTGTTTCTCTTTGAATGAAAATTATTACAAAATAAATCCAAATAAAAATAACCAGCATCAAGACTTAGAACTAAGGGAGAGAACATTCTTTTGCTTGATCAGAATAGAAAGTGGGAAAGACTGTTTCCAAACTGCCTAGGTCTATATTTAGATGAGTGGAGTTATTTGCACCTGTCAGAGCTGCTGACGTGTTCTGGGCGCATTATGTTACCTGAGGCCCTCTGTCCCTTGTTCAGGTTCCACTGACACAGGCTTGCGAGGTCGTGTTTTATGGGGACAGACAGATGAATATGTACTCTATAAGTCTCTGTCTGTGGAGAATGTATCCTTTGCCTGTGAAAAGACCTGAGGTAGTTAGTGCATCATGTCTTCTGGGTTGGCTAGGATATTTTCCTCACTCTTGAGGGATAGTATTGGTGGGATGGCTCTTTTAAATGCTACGTGCCTCAGAACTACTTTTAACTCACAGCGTCATCCCCTGTGCCAGTGGTTTGCATGAATTTCGTATTATTTCTTTAATTTATGTCACTGTTTTTTAAAAAAATAGGTTCATAGTATGTGTGGGGGTGTGTGTGCATATACATACTTTTTTATTCGTGACTACTCATTTTGAGTGTATGAGTATTATTACTTTTCTGTTCTGACATGCTTTTAAAGTTATTATTAACATATAATCATTGCATAATTGTGACATTTATGTACATGTACACACACAGTGCCTTGTACCTGTTCACCTTCCCTTCTGACACATACTTTTCAATGAAGACATAACGTTCTTTCATATAGTTTATTTAACTCTCTTATTGTGGGACAGTTTTTTTTTTCAGATTTCCTCTGTTGTAAATGCACCTTGATAAGCATCTTCATATTTAAATCTTTGTCCACACTCCTATATCCTACAGCCCTATTTCCCACAGAGTAGGCATTTTTCAGACTTACTTTGTTTTGCCAAATTGTTTTGAGAAAGGTTAGTATATTGACTTTTTTACTCCTGCCACTAGGGAAAAGTAAGTTACATGATTCTAATAAGGTCTTCGTTTGTAGACTTTGGGCAAATTACACTTATTTTACAAAAACCAAAATGAGAATTTTTGCTAATGAATCCTATGCTCTGTGCATGGGCGAAAATAGCTGCACGCCTCATCTTTTGCTTTAACTTTGACTCTCAGAGTACACAGCCAACCTGTATTATGAATGGAGACTTCACAACCCATGTTATTGACTTAAATGGCATTAAGTGGTGGCTGGTCAGGGAAGAAGGTGGAGAGGCTGGGAACTAGGGAATACCACCCTGCCACAGACTTATAAAACACCGGGCAAAACCCAGTATATATTTATATTCTTTGCTCATTCATCCCCTGGTCATGACTGGTGTGATCATAAATTATATTTGAGCATGTAATTCTGAATACATATGGTACAACACACAGCAGAACGACATCCAGAGTTCCATGACAAGTGGCATGCATTTTTGTGAGGAGAAAAATATGTCAAGCTGCTTTTAGGACTATCAGGCCACTTGGCTGTTGCATGCCTTGCACCTTAGATCTGGGATGTTTCTGTTGCATGCCTCAGGAGTCAAATGACTCAGATAGTGCAAGCACTTCAGATTTTGTATAAGCAATTGTATTTCAGCTGGTTCCAGCCTGGTATTTACAAGATTGCCTGGATCCCGCTCGCAGGAACATGCAATGAGACGTATTGATGTTAAGAAAACGACTCACTTGAGAGATGAGGACAAATAAACTAAGTATTTATATGCGATGATTCCTTAGTGTGCGCTATGTTTTCCAGTAGCCTTTAGTTTTCTATCACTCCTTTTTCTTTGAAATTTAGAGTTAGAAGTGAATGTACTTCACAGATTTCCTCGTGATCATTTGGTATCCTCTAGAGAGCTGCAAATTAAAGACTGCGTTTTCCCCTCTTGAATCCCATGCTAAAGATTTCTCTGCACAGAATCGCAGGCTGTTTTGGAACTAGAAAGGGAACAGTTGAAACTAGGACATCACGCGTGTTGAGGCTGTTTCTCCCCGGCCCTGGCCCTGGCTGTGCTCCGGAGGAGGCAGGAAGCTCGGTCCTGGGGGGAGAGGGAGGGCCATGGTCTAATGAGGTTATTTCATCTACTATATAATAAAACGCAGAGGACAATAGCACATTTATTAGGGAGGCTACTCAAATTTCTTACAAAATTGCACTTCACCAAGAACAACAACCTGATAACTATTAGTATGAGTCTTTTTTGGTGACTAGCCAGGACTATAAAATATACAAAACCAAACTTTGCCATTGTTTCCGTCTAAACCTTGGAGATTGCTACAACAATATATTAAGCCTTAACAAAGATATTTGGCACCATTCCCATTTTCCTTCTGTTAATTCCTTGGTCATTTTCAATGCAAAGTCCTCCCAAATACAGGGTTCTTTGTCTCTTATTTTTCTCATTGCTTAATTGCTCTGAAAAGTGCAGTAACTTCTCCTTTAATCCCCGTCTTTGACTCCTGTTCTCCTTCCCCCTTCCTCCTCATTCTCTTCCTCCTCTTCCTCCTCCTCTTTCTTTTAGTTTACAAAATCTACAAGTTTCTCTTCCCTAAGAATAGGAAAGCAATTCTCTTTCTCTTGCTTCCGTATAATATTGACATCATCCAGTGAGCTGTGGACCTTGGAAAAATGACTTATCAACATTGTACCTCTGTTTCCCAGTCTGTAAAACGGAAGTACTTGTTTTCCTGGTAGGGTTATTCTGAGGATCTTCTGGAAAAGTTTATATTGGAACCACATGGTTTGTTCCCCAAAAAAAAACCCAAATGAAAGAAAAATTACATCTCTTGATTATTCTAAATACAATAAAATCTGGATCTGAAGCCTCCACTTACCAAGGCCAATTAGAAACCTGGTATCAACTGGTTTAATTCACTCACGGAAATCGGGAATGGGCCCTTTGTTCTTAGACTGTGGTCACTGCCCTTCATGCTGCTCTTCTGTAGCTCGTCCTCTGTGGAGGTGAGATCCTTGTTGCTCCCTGGAGCTGCTGCTCAAAGTAGGCTTTGGTGATGCCCCTGAGCCTGCCTGATGTGAGCTTGTGTACCCCAGACCTAAGACCTTCCGGGGTGTTACACCTGGACAAGGTGTCAATTTCCACCACCTGCACCTTTAGTCCCACATCTTCCTGGCTGTGCAGTTTCATCTCCTGTTCTTGGAAAGCTCTGAACCCTTCCTGAAAGGCCCCCAAAGTCTCAAAGTCTTCTGGGAGGCTTTCAAAGGCTCCATGAAAGAGCTGCCCTAGTACCACCTTAAAGCTAAAAAAGCCAAGACTGTAGAAAACAAAGACTTATCTTTCCCTGCAGTGTAAGGTGTTGGAATATATGAGAAAAAAGCACAAATTTATATGTTGATATATTTGTAAATGATTACACAAGGTAAATATTCCAAGGACATCACTAGTTTGCCAAATACTCCTTCATTGAGGGTAGATGAAAAGTAGCAAATAAGATGTAGCTTATTTCAAAAAGAAAAAGAATCTTTCTAAAGATTCATGAAAAGTAGTAGACCAGTGAAACGGCTTTACTACAGGAAGCAAAAGAAAAATTTAAAATAACTTAGATTGCAAGACGACATGGTCAATAAATTATGGAAACTATACACAGAGAAAAAACTCTGATGACAAGTTAGGAAGGTGAGACACGAAGGGAGATGAGATAAGAATGGATGGCAAAAACTCAATCAAAGAATTAAAAACCATCGTGGGAAGGAAAATAAGAAAAATTGACAGTGTAGAAAATGGAATCATTGATTTAGATATACAGGAAAAGAAAATAGAGTTAGAAATAATAAAATATTTACTGAGAAAAAAGATAGATGCCCCATCTACTTTGGCCCACCTAGCTAATGACCCCCTCAATGTGTTGGTAAATTCACTGGCGCATGAACTTCTTTTGTTTTGTGACTCTGAACATTCATGTAAACTCTTAGGGTTAGGGTTAGGGTTCCACAGTGGAGAGCATTATTCAGGAGAGCTGAATCTTGTGTTTCTAGGCCATGGTTACTCACATTTGGCTCAGAATAAACTATTTTCTGATTTCCTTAAAAACAGATGCTGATAGATAGAGAACAAGAATCCAATTTAAGAATTATAGTGTTACTAATGAAGAACCCAGAACGAACACAACTAATAGTAATTGTAAAGAAGAAAAGATCTCCAAGTAGAAAGAGACAAAAGTACATAGACTGGTGGGCTCACATCTTTGAGGTAATATCACTGTGTTAGTTTTTCATCACAATGACAACACACCTGAGAAAATCAACCTAAATTAGAAAAGATTTATTTTGGCTCATGGTTTTAGAGGTTTCAGTCCTTTGTCATTGCTTTGGGCCCAATATGAGGTGGAACATCATGGTGGAAGGCATGGTGGAGCAAAGCTGCTCACTGCATGGCAGCCAGGAAGCAGAGGGAGAGTCAGAAAAGAGCCAGAGAGGAAGGGGCTGGGGGCTGTATGTAGTTCCCAAGGTTGCACTGGCACGGTCCACTTCCTTCGGCTAGGCCTCACCTTCTGTTTCCATCACCCCCCATTAGTTCATTCAGTTATGGACCCATCAATGGATTAATTCATTGCTAAAACTAATCCATTGATTAAATCCATTCACCTTCCTTCAGAGGGCATTTTAGAGCCAGGCCATAACAATCACTTAAAAAAACAAAACAAAACCATGTTTGGGTACATGCTGACAATATTTCTGAATTACAAACATACACAGACATGCACACATACAAGGATCTAGGCAGGAAATAACTACCCCCCACCCAAAACAATCTACTGATGGGAGAACAAACCCAGACTGACTTCTGACCTGTATAGTGAAGTACTAATTATCAGAAGCCCTGGAGAAGCATCTGAATGGATTCTATGCTTAGCCAAGCTGACTTTCCTGTGTATGTGAACTTGCTTCCTAACATTTCTTGACTTTCTTGCCCTGTATTTCTCCAACTTACGAAATACAGCAATGAGACTGATTAGTGCTACAACAGTCATTATGTCTTATCCACCATGGTGATTTAGTTCCCTGATAACGTTCTAAAATTGCGTGTCAAAGCCTATTTTATGGCTCACTTTTTCTCTGTGTTGAACACCGTGGTTTTAACAATCCTCTAATCTGGCAGTGGAAGTTTTTTAGCTGCTGAGCAAAAAGGTCTCCCTCCCTGTGGCTTTAACCTCCTCTCTCCCACTCCTGGGGTGGTCCTATTGTTTACCTCACCCATGGGAATTTGTGCTTCGTGGGCGTAGTGTTTGCTCAGGTGGAGAAATGCAACATACCAGGTCTTCGCTCCTTAATTTCACTCCATATGCCAAGATTACTCCATTTAGCTAGTAAATCATATTGAAAAACCATAGATGGTTCGAGTTTAAAGAATTCTGTGTTTTCGAGTTTAGTATCCTCTATTTACAGGTAAGGAAGGTGTCATCACTTGTCCAGAGTCACAGATTTAGATCCAGTAGTCCTCCGCCTTGTCTGTGGTTTCACTTTCCATGGTTTCTGTTACCTATAGTCAACAAGAAGAAAGGTGAATCCAGAACAGTAATATATTTCAAGAAAAAAAGAACATAGTCACATAATTTTTATTATAGTATATCATTATAATCACCATGTTCTATTATTAGTTACGGTTAATTTCTTACTGTAATTAATAAATTAAATTTATCATAGGTGTGTAAGTATAGGAAAACTATAGCATATATAAGGTTTAGTACTGTGCAAAGTTTCAGGTATACAATTGGGGGCCTTGGAATATACTCCCAGGGATAAGGAGGGACTGTTCTGCTATTGGAAGGGGGACTAGCTAGGCTGCTAGTTTATCCACATCCACCACCAGGCCAACCCTGATGGGTGACATCTGTTGACTGGCCCAAGAGAGCCTGTTTCTGTCTTGAGGCAGAGGCTCATGAGTGGCTGTCACCAGAGCCTGTGGCCAGAGCAAATGCAAAGCTAATTCTTCCTAACCCAAAGGTCAACCAATTTCCAACCAGAGGTGGAAACACACCTTTAGCATGACTAGAACCTCAAAGCAACTGAAACCTCGAGGTGTTTAGCCATTGTCAAAGAGTCCAAGCACACAGGAGACATATTTCTAGCTTGTTCTTCAGGGTTCTTTCATGTTTGAAAGTTTTAGGACCCTAGTAACAAATACATTTCTTTCTAAGTGAGCAGACGTGGATGGTGGTACCTGACAGCCTTCCATTGAAATGACAAATTCAGGAATGAAGGTCACCTCCTATATTTGCAGGTTCCATAGTTTTTTTCTTGGTACTATGGGAGTCTCCCACCCCAACTGACTCCATCGAACTATAACAAGAAAAAAAGATTTGGTTCCTGACCAATATCAGGAAGGTGGGGATGGGGTTTGTTTTAGGATTAACTTCTCTACCTTATAGGGAACATGGTTGCTCCCTTCTGTAGGTCAGCATCAACTCCACTTAGAGAGAGGCGAGAACAGAAGGTGACTTCCACCTGTTGTCAGAAGAAAAATTCCCAGAACAAACACCAATGGACTAGTAACAGTGGCCATGGGGATGGCCCAGACTGCTTGCACACCCGTCTCTCTGTTGAGGAGTATTTTCTATCCCCAAATCAGGGGAAAGGGCCAGACATTGACTCACAGCAGATATAAACTGAAAGCCCCATTATCTGTAGCAGACTTCAATTAGTGTGTAGTTTGCTCTGTTTCTGTGGTATCTGCCACCTTAAATTTTCACGAAGGTAGAAAAGAAATCAATAATTCCCCTACTTTGCCTTCCTCTTGGCCATCATCATGCCCACCTCTGGAAGGGGCTAGATGCTCTCTAGCCTGCCTCCTGCTCAGGACCAACTACGGTACAGTACAAGTACTTACGAAGCCAGAGAGTAACTGAGGCCCCTGTGCTTGGTGCAGGATCGCTTTTCTTACCTCCAGGAGACACCTCCAGGAGACTTGGTGTCTCTCTCTTCTCCCCTAGATAAGAGTCACTAGCAGGAAGGGCAGGATGGTGTGTGCAGAGAACAGGTTTACTTGGTACCAGGCAAGAAAGATGCTCGCCATGGGGTCGTTACCAGGGAGGAGGAGATGCCCAGTCCAAGTCTCTGAGATCGTGATTTGGGTGGGCAGCAGGTACGTGGATCAGCCTCAGAAAATTCAGCTCTGTCTCGTATTGCCACCCAAGTGTAACCTTCAATTCATCATCACCCAGCTGGCTGGTGCAACTCAGGAGCAAACGGGGAGCTGTGACATCGGGGCCTCATTACTATTTTTTGTTTTCCACAGGCACAATCTAAACCCGAGGGACTGCCATTCATCGAGCATTTAATCTGTACCCAGCACTTCACATAGTTTATACCAATGTTTGGAAAGGTAGGTGTTTTTACTAACTCCCTTTTTTATAGGTTAGAAAACAGAACCTTAGAGAAGTTTTAGCAACTCAGCTAAGATCACGCAGCAGCAAATTGAGTCTTGTTTCAAAGTCAAATCTGTGTAACCCCAGAGCCCAGGCTACTTCCACCATACAAGCCTGCAGCTCACAGCAACCAGATGAAAAGGCTGATAGTCCCACTTTAAGGCCTCCTTATCTTGCTTCCCTAGTCTGCTAAATTGAATTTTGGGCCTTTGCTAGGGCCCCAGCAGAATAAATCTTGTATTTTGCAAACATAGCCCCTAATTCGATTTGACTGCCAGGACAACCACCTCATTCAGATTGCAGACCTCATAGTTAGGTTATGTGGGCTGTGGATCCAAGGAGGAGAGGCCGCTACCTCCCTGGCTGGCTACAGCAGAGTGGGTGGGAAGGAAGTCAGAGGAGGTGGAGAAGGAAGCCTTGGGCCGGAGAAGGGGAGGAAGGTAGAGGATTCTTAGGGGAGGCAGGTGCCTCAGCTGTGTTCCAAGTAAAAGGGAAAGGCCACACAATTGACGGATTGATCTCAGATACCTCTGTTTCAGGAGGAAGCCAGACATGGAAAAAAGTCCTCCTACCCTAAACAGTTCTCAAATATATCTCATATCCTGAGACGACATAAAAAAATAAATGAACAAAACAGCCTTCTACAAACGCAGGATGGACAGAAAATTCTATAATAAATCCATTAGTTATTCATTTGATTCCAAATTGCTTTGGGAAAGTTGTCCAGGGTGGGGAACACCCAGAGGCCAGGACCTCTTGTAGTGGCTGTCGTCTGGCTTTGTCACACCCTCGGGGCACAGAGCTCTGATGTGCAGAAAGTATGCCGCGTGGGGCATGTGGTTTGTGTGGGGAGAGCAGGCTCCTGGGTGGCTGAGCCCCTCTCTTTTACCCCTGAGCCCTTCTTCATGTCCCTTGTGAGGACTGACCCTTGTCACACGTCATGTGAAATGACTTGCATTTAATTGGGGGGGTCATCATGGATGTAAATTCTGGGTCACACTCACATTTGTACCTTGAGGACTCCGGAGGTTTTAAAGTATAATATATTCTCCAAGGTGTGTACCACTGTAAAAGATATCCTGCCAAAACGGAGGTTTTAAAGTATAATATATTCTCCAAGGTGTGTACCACTGTAAAAGATATCCTGCCAAAATGAAAAGTAACTTTAAGTCTAATTTGCTGCAAATTAAAACATGAATGTGTGCCATCTGACATTTTTATGAGCATGAGGTTATGCTAAAGAAGCAAGTAGTAAAAAATTTTAAGGCTCCAAAATCCACTGGGAAGTCACAGGTTTAGCATTATAAGGATTTGATAAAAACTTATCACTGCTGGTTACAGCTCTGTGACACAGACGACCCTGTATTTGTGCTGCCTGCTGGCAGGGAAGCCCTCCTTACCTTTTCCTGGAGCAGGCAAACATGGGCTGTGATTCCCCGTCTTTATGATAGAACTTAGGGGACTTACAAGTCTCGCTCTGTACGCCAAAACCTTAAAGAACTTAGTCATTCTGCCTTGCTCCCCAGTACTGAAGATCAAACCCGGGGCCTTCATGCTGAGCTACATCCCCAGCCGTTTTTGTATTTTTTTACCTTAAGGGTCTTACTAAATCACTAAGTTGACCAGGCTGGGCTCAAACTTGTGACCTTCCTGTCCCAGCCTCTCGGAATACTGAGAGTACAGGTACACGTTGCCAGGCCCATCTTAAAGACCTTTTAAAATATATTTAATACCTATTGATTTAAACTAGCCCTTTGGATTAAGAAACAGCCAAAATTGGATGGAGAAAAAAATCAGGAAAATCATTTTATATTTATGGAAACATTAGAAAAAATATGTGATCACACAAAGAAACAAGGGGCCACAACCACTGAACGGTGTGCTTTTATTGTCCCAAAGTACCCTGCTTGGAACACTAGTCTGGAGAAAAGTTCATCATGAAAAGGTTTTCAGGATCAAATTCATCCGGGGACTCTGAGGTACTGTCACTGCATTTGGAGAGTCACAGTAGGGAGGCACTACCCGAGATGACCTGAGGACCCTTCCCAGCAGTGCTGTGTTTTACCATATGGAAAGGAGACCCAAATGAATACATATCTTAGTTCCTTTGGGCTGCTGTATAATAAAATACCACAAACGGGTGGCTTATGCACAACACACATTTATTTCTGGCAGTTCTGGGGGCTGCAAAATCTAAGAACCAGGTGCTAGCAGATTAGCGTCTGGTGAGAGCCTGCTTCCTCTTGCTGGGTCCTCACATGGGGGAAGGGACACAGGGCTCTCTCAGCCTTTTCATAAGGACAGTAACTCCATTCTGAGAGTTCTGCCATCTCTTGACCTAGTCACCTCCCCTCCCAGTGGCTCCCCCTTCTGACATCATCCTCTGACGGTTAGGATTTCAACACAGGAATTTGGCAGGGGACAGAGGGGAGGGATACAATGCAGGGGAGGTCTGAATGCAGACCGTGGCAGTGAGCATGACTGAAATTTTAGAAAAGAACTTCTAACAGAATTAAGAAATACATCTTGCAAGTCTTAATTCTGTGCAATGTTAGACCTCAACAGAGTGCAAGGAAGACAATAATTCCAACAGATTATCCACTTAGACATATTTCCATAACCGGGCAATCAGAACCGAGCACAGAACCAGCCCCAGTGGGAGAAATAAAACCGAGAGAATGAGATTAAACTGATTGGTTTAAAGTTTATCAGTAAGGGGCAAAGACATACCAAAATAACCAATCCAACTTGTCCAAACACAAACACGTAAGGCTAAGACACAAGTTCTTAATTTAACCAACCCTAGTACTAGAAATAAACCTATTTGCAGTAATAATTTGTGAAGGGTTTAAAGGGGAAATTCCTACTTTTAAAGACACAGGAGTTTTTAATCTTTGTAAGATCAATAGTTCTTCTTTCATTCATTTATTCAATACAATTTGTTGATTATCCAGATGTGCCAGATGCTTTGTCAGGGTGGAAGATGCAACAAGGGCATGCAAGGACAGCTGTGGTGTTGGTGGTCATCCATGACTGGATGGAGGAGCCATTGTAAATAAATAACTACCAGGCAACGCGGAGAATCTTTAGTAATACAGTGACTGGGACCCCTGGACCAAACCCCAAATGATAGCTGCCCAAACGTACCACATCCTTTTTGATCTGTAGAGTAATTAAGCTGTGCGTTCTCAGGTGCCGAATCATACCAACAGATGGTTGCTTAATTGTTTATAAAACCAAACATTAACTATTGGGCCTGGCAATATACCTCTTCTCCTGACACCTCTCAAAGCAGATACCAGACAACACTTTGGAAGATACTCAAAGCCATCAAAAGATAAAAGGTCAAAACTCGGAATTTAGCTCTGTTACAGACCTGCTTTCTAACTTCTGTCAAAAACTGGAGTTGGGAGAGGCATTCATGTGTTTCAGAGTAGCATTAGCTACCGGGACTAATGGCGCTCAGTCACCTTTGATGTAGGTAGTGTGATGGAAAATTACCCATGAAATCCTTTTCTAAGCAATGGAGAGTCTGTATTAGTTACAGACGTTGGCCAAAGATATGTTTAGGGACCTTGACCTATTCACAAAGAGAATATGTAGTCCTTCTTGGCTACATTCTAATGTTGCTCTGTGTTATGAAGCTTCAGACTCTATATAAATGCTGTCCATTTTAATGCAATGTTAACCACTTGGGCAGGGCACTTAGATCTTTAGTAATCACATCAATGTCGCTTGGCTTAATCCCTGAAAACAGACTACAAATTATTACTAACCCATAAAATTTGCATATGCTCAACTAGAGTTACCTCCAGACAATGAGAAGCAGCCTGAGAGTCACCAAACGTGCTTCACTGTCCAGCTGTCACCAGCATTCTCCAAGAGGCCAGCTTGGAAGCTCACTGTTTCTATCCACCCACCTCTTGGCAATACTGCTGTTGGCAGCCAAGGGAGCCGGACACTCGGGCTGTTTCTGAATGATGCAGCTTAAAGGTTTTATTCTAGGCTTAGCAAGTTATCTTCTGACGAATATTGTGGACAGAGCCTTGGCCACCTTCCCGACCCTCTCCGTGAGAAACCAAGCCCACTGCAGTTTCTGTCTCTTGCCAGCCTCTTTCTCAGACTCCTGGGTTCATGTCAATGTCACATGCCCAGACAGGTCCCCTGATCACTGTCACTAACCTAGGTCCCTCTTGTTTCTTTCCTTTATAGCAGTTTCACCATCTGATCATTTTATTTTCTGCTAATGGTTTCCCCTCCCAACTAGAATGTAAGCTTCGGGAGGGAAACAACAATGTCTGCTTGCCTCATCTCTGTACAGTCAGCCCTTTCGTATCCACGGGTTCCACACTCTGGAGTCAATCAAATGCAATTTGAAAAATATTAGAGAAAAACTGTGCTTGTACTGAACATGTACAGACTTTTTCTTGTCGTTATTCCCTAAACACTTTGCATAGCATTTATGTTATTTTAGGTATTACAAGAATTTTAGAGATGATTTAAAGTATACAGGAGGACTGTGTAGATTATATGTAAATATTAAGCCACTTCATGCAAGGGACTTGAGCATCTGCAGATTTTGGTGTTTGTGGGGAACACTGGAACCAATTCCCCCCTCCCCCAACACCAAAGAATGACTATGCTCTTCAACACCCAGAGAAGGCCTGTTGATTGAATAAAAGAAGAATGATATAACTAAACTAACAGAGAGAAATTTTAATGAAAAACAAGCAGAGATTACTTGCCAGCTTTGTTCATGGAAGCTCACCTATTTTTTTCTTTCTTTTCAGTCAAATAACTGACAACTAACTTCTGGATCTAAGTGGGTCAAAATGTTGCAAAAATCATTCAAAAAGGTCCCCATCCAGGTTTTGACTGTTCACCAGGGCTAGGTCGGCACGCTTATTCCAAGTAGTACTTTCTCCCCTATCATCCTGATCTAGGTGTTAGTAGAGTCTAGGGGTCAGGGATGGAGTATATGAAAAAAATATGCTAGTTGAAAATAGTGTTACCAAGTAGAGCACAGTCTGTCTGCAAGGCAAGCAGGCAAGAGCTTGGAATTATGTGAGAGTTGAAGGGCAGATGGCAGTAAACAGAATGTTACCCCATCTCAAAGACTCCTGATCCCTACAACAGCACTTCCTCTTTCCATTAAGGCACTTTTGGGATCCAGTTGGTGGGAACCCACTTCAGCAGAGAGGTAGTTGCGTTAGTCAGCTTTCTGTTACCAGAAAAAAATACCCAAGATAATCAATTTAGCAGTCACACCCAGGGTGGGCCCTCCTATTATCTACACCCAGAACTATGCCAAGCCAATCTGTGGACTTACCTAGTATCACACACCCTAGAATCAGCCATCTTTGAAAACCCCACCTATGACCACATGAGGCTTTGGGGGGTACATCTAGACTCATGCTATAACAAGGCCCCATCTCTTAAGAGTTCCACCTCTTTTTCAATAGTGCCATGGACTGGGGACCACGCCTTTGACGTAAGGGCCTCTGTGACAGCACTCCAGATCTAAACCACAGCAAGAGTTAAGGCCTTAAAACTGAGAACATCCCATTGGCCATGTTTATCCAAAGGTGTGGCTGGGTAGGAACCATATCAGTGGAAGACTGATATCAGAGAATCCACAGCTATTGGCTAGAAAATACTAAAATACCCTCAGAAAAACAGCAAGTTGAGCAAATTAGATCAACATCTATTTATCTACCTATCTATCTATCCATCCATCCATCCATCTATCCATCTATCTATCCATCCTTCGTTTAACCACTCATCCAGTTGACATACTGCAATGTGGGGCCCAGGGCACTGTTTTAACACTCGGGTACAGAAGAAAAAACAAGGCTCAACACTACTTCTGAAGAGTTAGTAATGCACAGTTGGTAGGAGCAACAGGCATCTAAACAGATAAATATAACGCAGTGATCTCGGCTTGCTGTGAGGGAATCTGTTGTCTCCCAGGATGGAATTCAGACTGGTCCGAGAAGGAGAATGAGGAGCAGTCACAGTGGAGAAAATGAAGAGGATCATTTTAGACAGAGAGAGAGAAGCAGAGAGGTGTGAGAGAATCTGGAAAGAGAGAATCTGGAAAGTTCGAAGATGGTGATAATTTTATGTGTCAACTTGAATGGGCTAAGGGATGCCCAGATGACCAGTAAAACAGTATTTCCAGGTGTGTCTGTGAAGCCATTTCCAGAAGAATTGAATCAGTAGACTGAGTATAGATTCACTTTCATCAGTGCGGGTAGACATTATCCAATCTATGGAAGCCTGAATACAATGAAAAGATAGAATAAGGGTGTATTCCCACCTTGACCAGGACCTTGGGATATCCATTTTCTTCTGTCTTTGGGCACCAGAGCTCCTGGTTCTTGGCTTTGAGACTCCAGGCATTAAATTAGCACTCATGCCAACCCCTCCCCATCCTCAGACCTTTAGTCGTGGGCTAGGACTTACAGGATCAGCTCTCCTGGTGTCTGGGCCTTTGAATTTGGACAGAACTATGCCACTGGCTTCTCTGCTTCTCTAGCAGCAGATGGCTTGTCATGGAATTTCTCTGTTTCCGTAATTGTGAGAGCCAATTACCATAATAAATCTTCCCTTCTAGCTATAGATTAGTTCTGTATCTCTGGAGGACCTTGACTGATACAGGGGACCACAGATATTTTTGTGTAGATGCAGTGTGAAGCAAGGAGAGACTGGGGAATGTTGGAAGAGGAGTTGCCAGGTAGTCGGGGTCCTCATTTACTTTTTCAAGTAGTTCGAACTTGATCTTTTGGCTAATGAAAATTCCTTGGAAAAGAACTGCACAATTGGAATTTTGTCTATTTTACACACACACACACACACACACCTTTTTTAGATTTTTATTAAAATTTATCCAAAATTACACAAACTTACAGACCATTACACAAGCCTACAGACCACAATACATTGTGACTTTTGCTTATAAAAACGAGCAGTGTAAGCAGCCACATAGATGCAACATTGAGTCACAACTACATAAAGTTACTATAGTACCTAGTGTATGTGTCACTGTTTTAAATTTGGGTTATTAGGTTCTTGTTTTTAAAACATCATTATTCCTCTGGATTCCTCTCCCCTCCCCCTTTGCCCTCTTCCTGTTGTCTTGGACCCTTTGCCTAATAGTTTAGATATGGCGCTTTGCCTTTTTGTATACATTGTTTACCCTTTTCTTTTGTTTGTATTTTGCTTCACACAAATGAGGGATACCGTACGGTATTCAAGCTTGCGAATCTGGTTTATTTCACTCAGTGTTATATTTTCCAGGTCCATTCATTTTCCTATAAATGACTGTAGTTTGTCATTCTTTATAGCTGAATAGTATTTCTTTATGTATAGATACCACGTTTTGTTTGTCCAGTTATCTATTGATGGGTATACAGGCTGCTTCCAGAATTTAGCTATTACAAATTGTGCTGGTATAAACATTGTTGTGCAAGTATCTCTGTAGTATGATGTCTTTAGCTCTTAGGGGAAGATACCCAGTAGGGGAATGGCTGGGTCATATGGGATTTCTATTTTCAGGCTTTTGAGAAATCTCCATACTGATTTCAATAATAGTTGTACTAGTTTGCATTCCCACCAACAGTGTAGGAGGGTTCCCCTTTCACCACAGTCATGCCAGCATGTGTTATTGTTTGATTTCCTAATGATTGCCATTCTTTCTGGGGTAAGGTAGAATCTTAAGAGTTGTTTTAATTTGGACTTCTCTAATACAATAGATGTTGAACATTTTTTCATTTATTTGCTAGCCATTTGTATTTCTTCCACTGTGAAGTATCTGTTTATTTCTCAGTCCCATTTCTTGCATGTGTCATTGATTTTAGGTAGTTTAATTTTTTTGAGTTCTTTGTATATTCTAGATATTAGTTCTCTGTCTGAAGAGTAGCTGGTGAAGATTTTTTTTTCCTATTCTGTGGGTTTTCTCATCACTCTACTAATTGACTCTTTTGCTTTACAGAAGCTCTTTAGTCTAATATAGTCACATTTGTTGATTCTTCTTGTTATTTCCTGTGCAATTGAGGTTCTGTTTAGGAAGTCCTTTCCTACTCCTGTGTCTTCAAGTGTTTTACCTATTTTGTCTTCCAGAAGGTTTAATGTTTCTGTCTTAATGTTTAGATCTTTGATACATTTTGATTTTAATTTAGTATATGGTGAGAGATATGGGTCCAATTTCATTCTTCTACAAACCAGTTTTTCCAGCATCATTTGTTCAATAGGCTATCTTTCCTCCAATGTATGCTTTTGGATCCTTTGTCAAAAATCATATATTTAAATATGTCTGGAGAAGTTTCTGTGTCCTTGATTCTGTTCTATTGGTCCATGTATCTATCTTTGTTCCAGTATTGTGCCATTTTTTTTTTTTTGGTATTGCTTTCTAGTGTAGCTCACACACACATTTTAAAGCTGATGAATCTGGGTTGAAGGAAGTATCAACAAATTAAAAAATTCCTGCACAGCAAAGAAAACAACCAGCAGTGTGAAGAGACAAACTACAGAATGAGAAAAAATTTTGCCAGCTATTCTTTGGACAGAGGACTAATATACAGAATACATAAAAAAGTCAGAAAAATTAGATTTCCCCCAGAAAAGACTCAGTCAAAGAAATAGGCAACTGAAATGAACAGACACTTCTCAGATGACCAATCAAGTGACCAATAAATAAGTGAAAAAAATGTTCAAAATTTCTGGCCATCAGATAAATGTGAATTAAATCAACACTGAGATATCATCTCACCCCAGAAAGAATGGCTATCACCAACAAATCAAATAATAACAAATGCTGGTGAAGCTGCAGGGGGAAAAAGGAACACTTCTACATTGTTGATTGGAATGTAAACTAGTACAATCACTATGGAAATCAGTATGGAGATTACTCAAAAAACTAAAAATAGAAATTCCATTCAATCCAGCTACTCTCCTTCTGTATATCTTGTCCAAAGAGTTAAATACATCGTAGTATACTGATACATGCTTACCTATGTTTATAGTAGCACAGCTCATAATAGCTGAATCTTAGAAAAAGCCCGTATATCCACCAGCAGATAAATGAATAAAGAAAATGTGGTATTTATGCACAATGGAGTACTACTCTGCCACAAAAAGGATACATTTGTGTTATTTGTAGGAAAATGGATGCACCTTGAGTCCGTAATGTTAAGTGAAATAAGTCAGGCCCAGCCCCACAAGCTAAAATATTGCATGGTTTCTCTTAAATGAGAAACCCAAAATATAAATCACTGAAAGAGCGAAATAAAGGATAGCCAACAGGAAACAGGGAGACAGATCTTTCACAAATGGGAAAAGGATCTAAAGATGGAGGGAGGGGAAGGGAGGAGAAAGGAAAGGGAAGTAAAAAGAATTAAGATGTGTGTGTACATGAACCAATTCCCCACAATGAATAATACTGCAGATGACAAATATGTGCCAATTTAAAAAAAGGAAAATGAGAAGTTGGAAGGTTATTGATGAGGGATTACAGCAGATTCTGTTGGTGCTCTTGACCCGGACCCCAGGGGTTCTACATGAAAGTCACCCACACAGTGTCCCACAAGCTGATGGCTTCCTGCAGGTCTCAGTGCTGAGAGCAACCCCTGTCATGGGAGCAAGCTGGCCACAAACAAGTAGGTGAGACAGGTCAGGACATTACTGCCCCAGGAGTTGCTGGATAAATACCTCAACTTAGTTGCTTCTTGGTGAGTGAATGCCAAGGTCTATGCAGTTTATCAAAGCATTCTCAGCAGAATTGAGCCTTAGTTGCCCAAAAGAGTATCTTAGTTTTTAATGCAACTTTATTCATTGTCTCTGGAAGGTTGACTGAAAAACAGACCATACCAAAAAAATCACTTATCAGATGATTTTTGAGAAATCCATTTGAGATCAACACTTATGTGGGGAAAAAGAAGCAGGATTAAGTAGAGTTGAACTGTTGGCAGCTCAGAGCTATTCGCATAAAGCTCTGGAGCTAGGATAACTCTTTAGAGTTGACCCATTTGAGACCAAGGTGGGGACAGGCCTTTGTATCTGCTTACTGACTAGCCAAGGCATGTGTCTGCCCTCACATAGGGACCAGGGGTAAGGCTGCTCTCTTATGCTGAGAGCAGTTCCTGGTGAGGGACTTGGGTGAGCCAACCATCACCAACACTCTTAGCATCTGGGACAGTGAGAGTTCCTATCTTGACAGGAAATCCTGTCATTGCACCATAGCATCGCTACCCTGGCTTTTCTCCCTTTCCTATCTTACTTCAGCCCCTCACTATTCTGGGGTCATTTTCCAAATAAAATACATGCACCCAGATTCTTGTCTTGAGGTCTGCTTTTGGGGAAACCCAAGCAAAGGCAGGACTCATAAGATGTGCAGTTTTGATTAAGAAAAACATTGTGGAAGTAGTGCATACAATAGATGGAGGGTTGAGAGATTACCTAAATAGAATAAAGGTAATGCCACTTGTCCAGGTGAGAATGATTAAATTAAGAAGACATGTAAGGGAAAAGAAGAAGTGGTGATGATGAAATTGCCATTTTTATAAATAAAGCATGCAAAAGAGAGGTCTTGAATGCAGATGAGAAGTTAATTTGATCTTTGAAATTTTGCACTTGAGTTGCAGGTGAGTTGTGCACATGGACCTATATACCAGAATGGACCTTAAGGTCAAGAGATATAAATTTAAGAGCTAGGTACATGGCAGTGGTAAATTGACATAATGGGAGCAATTATAAATGATTGTTAAGAAGAGAGCGCAGAAATTTAGAAATTAACAATCTGTGACCATCTACTGTATCCCAGATACTGTGCTAGGCCTTTGGAAAAGACCAGCATTTACAGTATTTAAAAAGGAGGGAGACAATTGAGAACATGGCAAATATCAGATCCTCAAGCTCCTACTCTTCCTTGGTCTACCTACTGTAGACATCACTAGTTGTACTGATCACCTTCCCATAACTGGGACAAAATACTCCACACCCAAAATTTAAAGGAGGATAGGTTTATTTTGGCTTGTGATTTTAGGGGATTCAGTCTGTGGTTTGCTGACTCCAAGGCAGAAATGGCATTGTGGAAAGGCATGGTAGGAGAAAGCTGCTCACCTCTTTGGCAGCCAGGAAACAGATGAAGAAAAGGGAAGAGTCAGGGATAAGAATACACTTCCAGGTCATGTCCCCAGTGACCCACTTCCAACAAGGTCTCACCTCCTAACAACATACTCGGCAATGCATTCATCAATGGATGCATCCATTGATGAGTATGACACTCCTATGATCCAATTTCCTTCCCAAAGTCCCATCTCTGAACACATGAGACTTCTGGGAGACATTTTCGATCTAAACCATAATACTAATCAATCATGACAATTTTCTCCACAAGCTTGGACTTGCTTCAGAATCTTTCCCAACAGCATGCTCCAGGAAATGATTCTAATTTATCAGCTTTAGCCCATGAGACAAACACTCTTTGCTATCCTTATCACATGGCAGCCAAGAGAAGAAAGATTTGCTTAAAGGAGAAGGCGAATGGAAGCTATTTTCAATACTAAAGACGCAGAAGAGAAGAAAATCTAAAAAAACCAGCTGGGCTAAGAAAACTGGAGGTTTTGAGGAACTCAGGAGAAATTTTAGGAGAGCTTCAGGAAGCAATCAAGAGTGCAGGGTTGCCTGTAAATGCTGGCATTCAGAGCTGACTGCCACACTGAGAGCCAGGAAGTTTGGGCTATAATTATTGAGCTCCTAGTTACGCACTGTGATGCTACAATCTGTACCCTGAGAAATAAAAATAATTAGATTTGGGGAAGCTGTTTACAATTATATTCTCTCTGTGGATGAAATTTTACTTCATTTTCCTACCCTGATTTAAAGATACAATAGGCACCTAATTTCTATGACACATTGGATTAGACTATATGCAGTATGAATTTCATTTACCTATTCCACAACTGTGTTTGGTAGACATTGGGAAAGATTTAAAAAAACAATCTCTAAAATGTAAGGGACTTCTGATGTTGGGAAAGCACTTCTGTATTCTTGACATTTGACGTGAGACACATAAGATAAAACCAGAGATGGTCTGGAGATAGCTGAGCAGGGCGACATCAACACTGTTCAGTCCCAGGAATACCTTGGCCCTGGCTGTAGCATGGGTCCGACCTTGGGCATGTTGTTTAACCTCTGGAGCCCTTTGTTTCTTCATCTTGAAAGTAGGAGTCCAGGCCTTGGGAACTCCAGCTGAGAGAAAGTCTGTGAATCAGTCAGTTCACCTTCAATCCCAAATTTATCTTGATAAGTTGTCATCAATAATTTATATATACCTTCAGACCAGCTATGCAAAGAATCAAATTTCCTTAACTTGTTCTGCTTCCAGTTGAATTAAAACCCTCTGGTTCTGCCTTCTAGTGACACCACCAGAGTCTGTAAGTTGGAGTTGATGACATCTAAGGTACTTTCAAAGTCCAAAATTTCTAAGAAAGGGACCATCAATATTAATTCAATGCTGGTAGTATTCAGGATTCCTTAGTATTCTAAAAATGTGCAAGCTCACTGGTCCTGGGTGCCCCTGAGGAATTTAGATATACCTGTAGATCTGGTTACTGTATCTGTTGGGCCACATCCAAGGGCTACAACACACTGCTTCCTGCATTGTGTGTTCTCACTGAAAAGTCTAATGAATATCTAAAGAATTAAGTGAACTCCTGGCTAAAACCATTAAAGTCAGTGGATGATTTTGAAAAATGTAACAATTACTGCCTGATGTGATAAGCCAGAAATCAGTGTTTCACATTGCCCCACGCATTTCAGCAAAGGTTGAGCATTCAATAGCTGTGGCAAGACAGGGAATAAGTCAAAGGGGACATCCGTGGATGCCGCCCAGAGGTGAGCTCCCTTCTGAGCTGATTCCTTAGGTCGGTGATGGGTAAGCTCTGGGTTCTTGGGCTCTTGGGCTTGTCTTCTACTCCTGGGATCTTCCCACTCTGGCTTCCCAGGTCTGCTTCTTCAATCCGTTCCTCACAGGGTGGTGTCTCCCAGGATTCTATCACTGACCTCTTCCGTCGTCACTGTATTTATTCTTCCAAGGCTCACCCATCTTCTAGATGTTGCTGATGGGACATTACATCCCACTGACACCCGAGTATCCCCACTGGGAGAACACGCACACAGAAGGACAGAGAATGACTGCACATGCCATGCCTGGTACACGCTGCCTTTGACCTCAGGCTTGGTATACGGCACTCATCCATCTGTTGCCTGAACTACAAGCCTCGATCCAGTTCTGGCTGCTCTTTCTCCTCAACAGTGCCGAGTCCTTTCCAAACCACTTCTCTTCACACTGCTGCCGCCTTCCGTCTCTCTCAGCTCCTGTTGACTTAATTTGTTCTCTTCTCCTCTCTTACTGAACTACTTTTGTGGCATTACTGATATTGCAACCTGACTTTACCCTTTACACTGGAGTCAGAATGATTTTTTTCAAACGAAAATCACCTGCTGTCTCCTCTTGCCTGCGCTGGTACTTGGTTCAGCAGGTGGAGTCTTTGCTTCTGCATTTTCTCATGGCTGTTACCCAGCTTGTACACAGCATCATATGCCATCACTTCTCTCCAGATAACTTCTTTTTTATCTATCTGGTGGGCTCTTGTTCATTCCTCAAAACTCAGCTCAAGTTGTTCCTTCTCTGTGAGGACATATTTTGCCCCAGACCCCATGCTATGGTTTGGACATGTCTTCCTAGGCTTACATGTTGGGGGCTGGGTCCTCAGTGCAGGAGTGTTCAGAGGTGGGGTTTTGGGGAAGTGACTGGATTAATCCATCGATGCGTTTACAGATGAGTTGGCAGTTAGGAGGTGGGACTCAGTTGGTCACTGGAGGCATGATCTTGAAAAGTGTGTCTTAGCTCCAGCCCCTTCCTTTCTCTGGCTCCTTCTCTCTCTGCCTCCTGCCTGCCATGAGGCGAGCAGCTTTCCTCCGTTGTGCCCTTCCATCATGACGTTCTGCCTCACTGCAGGCCCAGAAACAGTGGAGCCAGCTAACCATGGACTGAATCCTCTGAAATTGTGAGCCAAAACAAATCTTTCCTCCTTTAAATTATTTTTCTCAGGTATTTGGTGACAGAAAAGTTAATTAATCCCCCCGCCACCCCCCTCTCCACAAACCACACTGTTCCTTGTTCTTACCTCCAGCATTTACTCACTGTGGTTTTTCATGTGATCACAGTCAGACAGTCGCTGGCCCAGGAATCACCCAAATGCTTGCTCACACATATGTCTGGCACCTGGGCTGGGACAGCCTAACAGCTGGTACAAGAAGAGTTATCTCCATCTTTTTGTCTCCACATGTCAGAGAAGCCCGACTTCTTATAGGACAGCTCAGAGCTCCAAAATCTTGTGTGTGGGGGCAATGTGGGGACATAGAACCATTGCACTTTTCCTGCCCACACCCAGAAATCATACAGCATCATTTCCGTGACACTCCCTTGGGCCAGACTGTCACAAAGGTAAAGGGAAAGGACATAGACTCTACCTGTTGATGGATAGATTCTGGAATGGCAGAGTCTGGAAACCCTGAACATTCTGGAAGTTCTAGTTTGCATTGCCTTTGGTAAGGAGACTTTGGAGTACGTGAGTTCTTGGTTATCAGCGTTTCATTTAAGAAGCACCTCAGTCACCAGGACTTCAGCATATCTAAGACTTCTATGTGTTTATGACAGAAAACTCTAGGCTGGAAATGGCCAGTTAGAGTCACTGGGAGAGGCCTGAGTACCTGCTCATCCACCACAGAGCCTGAGGTTTTCTAGGCTCCCCCAGGGATGATATTCAATCACTTGCTACTTGGAATGAAGGGGATGAACTAGGGAGGCTTTGGGCTTCCGGTTGCTGCTGCTACACACCAGCTCCATGGCCTTGGGCAAACTGTGGGCTACAGGATTGCCACATAAAAGATGGAGATCTGACCCAAATCATGCCCAGGACCATTCTGTGGTTTGAGTGGTATAAGCAAGATTTTGCTGCATCCCAGAAGTTACCATAGGGTTGTCAATGGTGTCGCTCCTAACCTGCATTGTTTATGGCCACTTGTTCTCGGTGGGACTCTTGGAGGATGTTAACTTTCAGCTGTAAGCCTAGGCAGAGGCAGAGGGAATCAGGCAAAGGCAGAGGAGCAGATGGAGGAAATTTGTGTGAAGAAAGGAGAGTGTGACTGGCAGAGAAAAGGCAAACCAACCACGGAGGTCCCGGGGTTGGCTTCGTCTGTGCATCGCCAAGGTGGGGAAATAAACCTAGTGTCAGCCTGTCTCCCTCCACCTATCCAAGACAGGTGTTTCTTCTGTTCTCAGGCCATTATGTTTAATATAACTACACAAAATGCACCAGGCTAAAGTTAGCCCTCACAGAGGACCCTGGAATGATCAGAATTAAGTCCGAATTCTTATGTTACTGACTTAGCTTAGATTAATGTTTGCCCTAGCTGGCTGAAATGAGAGGCATAGTTTTCTATTGTACAAATGATTATAATAATGATTATAATAAAGGTGAAGAATTAAAAATCAGCTTTACATTAGAACCTAGGTGGTTTAAAATTCCCTGGGGATTCTAAGAAGATAATTTCCTTATTGTCATTTTGAACAGAAGCATGGTATATTCTCTATGTTTTTATCTTTTTACTGGGTATACACAAATGGCCAGGGAAATACTAATGATACAGAAAAAAAATCTAATGCCAATCATATCAGGAGAGTAGTGGTTGTCGTTTACCCACTGCATCTTACAGCCTTTCTTGATTCTACTACAGGCCGATGAGAAGCTCAATACAGCATTCTCACTTTGACTTATGGATTATTCATTTCAAACAGTGCATATTGGATGCTTCCCAGTAGGTCAGTCATTAAGGATAAAACAATTAACAAAATGCCAACCTAAGTTTATGATGTCCCTTTTATATTATATAGTAGTACTTGGGACTAGGAATGTAACTCAGTGGTAGGGCATGTGTTTAACATGTGTGAGGCCCTGAGTTTGATCCCCAGCACCAAAAACAGACAAACAAACAAACATATATACTGAAAACACTTGGAAAAATCCACCATCCTAATATAACTGCTTTTAGTATTTATATTATTATTATGTTGCTAATACTTAGATGTATTTTCTTCTTGGGCACATAAAATATGTAATTATAATAATAAATATAAAATTTAAATTTTTAAATTTTTTATTAATATAGACATTTTATCTTACCTTACCTGAATAAGTCCCTCTTATTAATGCTAGCAGTTAGGATGCTAGAAGGCAGAGCTCGGAATTTTCACAAAACATCCCAAAGCCAAGAGCATGTTAATACTTCAACAGAAATAAAGTCCTCAGGCTTTGAGAAATCCCCTTCAAGGTTCTTTTTGTTTGTTCTTCTGAGACTTCCTTCAACCCTTTCCCTTATTCCCTATGGCACAATCCCAGCACAGTATCTTCCATGGTGGGAGGAGCTAATGATACGCTGATAAGTTAGTCTTTTACCACCATTGTGAACCTAATGTCTAAGGAGCCTATTGCCCAGCTAAGCTCCCCTGCTCCTCCTAAGGCCAAACGAGGCCAGGGCGGGGAGGGGGGGCAAGCAAGGGATACTCAGCAGTTTCTGTTTGTTTTCTGTTATATATTCCATTGTTATTATTTATTGATTTGTTTATTTTGGTGCTGGGATGGAATCCAGGGCCTGAGTATCCTAAATGCTTGTTCTACCACTGAGCTGTGCCCCCAACCTACAGGTGCTACCAGACTCCAGTCCTACACTGTCACATCTTTCAGGACAGCCTGAAAGAGGATCACACCTGCCACTAAAGAAGACTTTTTCTGCTTTGTGCAGAAATAAACATCAATAAATAAAATAATGAAAAATTTTAAAAAGCTCCTTGCTGTGTTGGCATTTATATAGGAACAACTCTAAACTCTCAAAACTATGCCAGGAAAAAGGAAACCCTCTTAGGAGCCAGACCCTGATGCTTCCGCCCCATTTGTCCTCTGGGGCTGTCTTTGGATTTGCGCAATTACCAATGGCAGGTCCAGGTTTGTACGGCATATTAGTCAGCTTTCCTAGTGCTGAGACACAATACCCAACACCCACAACATAAAAGAGGAGAGGTTTAATTTAACTCCTGGTTTCAGTGCTTTCGGTCTGTGGTTGGCTGGTTCCAAAGCAGGAGCACCATCACACAAGGGCGGGGTGAAGCAAAGATGCTTAGTTCATGGTGGCGCAGGGGTACCACAGAGGAGTGTTCGAGCTGTGCACTGCACAAGGGTTCTGAGGAGGCTCTAAGGTGAAACCCAGCTGGCAGCCTGCTCCCTAGACTGTGTCCGGCTGGAGGGACATCATCTTCTAATTGGTACAGGGCTCTGGGAAAGGCCAGTAGCATCCTCGATGATAGAGATAATAAATACTCTGATGAACCGGAAAGAGGAAGTGCTCAGGTATTATCTGTTACTGGTAATTTCTTCCAGCAGAACCTACTATCACCCGAATTAATTTCTATGCTTTTCCTTCAAGTTAAAAAAATTGAATGCTTACATTACTGTGACTAATATCGTCCCTATTTATTCCATTACCCTATTTTAACATAGCACTACAGTTACTTAGAGTCAGGGCACTGCAGGCAGTGAGAAAATGTTTCCATTTCCTTTTTCTTTCCACAATGCAATGCCACAGGTACATATTTTAAATGTGGTTAAAAATACACACCTGTTGAAGACCATTCGTTGTTAGGAGTGGTTTCATGCACGCTAAAAGTCTGGACTGTAAAGTCAGATTTTCAGGTTTGTGTAATTCCAGGGGACCAGTGGTACCTTTGTAGCTTTGAGAGATGTGATTGGAATGCTGAGCAGGTGTGGAGCTCTCCTTAAAGATGGTGTCAGCAGGGACAGAAGGGCTGGCACAGTGCTATAGAGTCCTGCTCTGTGATAAATGATAATGCAGAAGTTTAAAGGGGGAAACTAGTGGTGACTATACTGATTCTTTTGAGAATAAGAATTAAAATGACTTTCATTTTGGAAATGTTTCTCTAGCTGCCTTCACCACAGGAAATTCGTTGGACCATAAATTACGTAATGCATTTTGCATGTCCCTGAGTTTGGGCTAATGTACCAATCTCTTTATCAGAATAACCATTTATATGATACAAACCTGCGCTGCGTGCAGCCGGAAGACCAGGCACCCTGGTTGTGAGTTCCTGCTGCTGTCCTGACCAGCACTGGTGGCACCCAGAGCTGGTCTCCATCGGGCTGCCTCAAAGGCTTGTGATCCTTTTTGGAGCAGAGAGGCTGCAGACGTGCACACCCGTGCTTACTGCTTGCCTTGCTCCAACGTTCATTTCCAACCTGGAAATGCCAGGGAAATTGAGATGACCCATAATGTAAAAGAAAAGTTAAAGTACAGACACCTGCCAGGAGACTGTGGTAAAGATACCAACTTGATGTTGTCTTCCGCCAAGGAGTGGGAGTTTTAGACATCCCTAAAACGTAAAGAAACATCTGGCAGTTACAGCAGTCTATGGATCCAGGTGACATCACGTAGTCCCTTGAAGAAACTCGTTTTAGTTTCAATTCAATGTTTATTGCAGTAGTAAGTGTTGGCCTTCAGATAGAAAACTGATGTAAGATAGCATCCTAAATACTGTTAAATTGTAACAGTAAATGAAAAAAAGTGTGTCTGTTGGTGTGGGCAGTCTCAGTGTCCTTGTATATAAAGATTCCCTATGCCCTCTTATATGGAAGGAGATTTCTGCTTGTTTTCTTTTGGTCTTTTTAATTTTTTTTTTTATTCTAAGATAAGTCATTAAGTTACCCAGGTTGGGCTCAAATTTGCAGTCCTCCTGCATCAACCTCCCAGAGGGCTGGAATTATAGGCATGTGCCACTATACTTGGCTTTTTTGCTGGTCTTTTTAATCTTTATAAGGTTTGTGGTTATAAGTAATAAGTTGACCTGTGCCTGGGGTCCTACTTTGAAATAATTGAGACAGCAGGAAATGGGAGCAGCAGAGTAAAATTTAGAGTCACTTATGAGCTAGGTGACTTCGACAAGTCATTTTAGATCTTAGGTCTTTAGTCTCTGCATCTTAGAAAGAGGGATACAGGGTTATTAGGAGGATTAAAATGCAAAAGTGCTGTAGCAGTGTTGACCACTATATATCATGTAATATAATATAATATAATATAATATAATATAATATAATATAATATAATATAATTGTTATGGCTTGTATCCAGATGTCCCCCAAAGCCTCATGTCCTCGTAGGTGCTGGCTGGATCTAGGGTGTGTGATCCTGGGATTAAGAGGGTACGGTACTAAATTAGTCCACCAATTTGAAGAACCAGGAAACCCAGGCTCTGTCACTTAATTACCAGCTGTTGAGACTCTGAGAAATCCATAGAAACCCTAAAACTTACTCTGAACTCAGCATTCTCAACAAGAAAATAAGAGAGAGAGAAATTAGAGTCTATTCAGGGTACTTTTAGAGACCAATTTTTATGACTTTAGGAATAAATGCAAGGAGTTGAAGAACAGGATTCTCTTTCCTCACCTTTGGAAATCCAAAAAGGTAACAACTTAGTACTTAGCACTTTGGCCAATTCTGTTTGGTTTTTCCCTAGCCGGTCTTCTTCCTTCTTTTGGTTTTGACCTTTTGATTTTGCCCTGTTAGGAAACTGATCAATGATGCACTTATATGGCTTGTTTTGTCAATATAAGATGTTAAAGAACCACTTTTTCTTTCCCTGTGAACAACTTCTTGCTTATGAGCCCAAAGGGACTTGAGAGATAGTATTTTTTCTTACTGTGCACACACACACACACACACACACACACACACACACACACAAACACATCCTCAACAATGGCCATGCACTTTGTCTAAGAAGGAGGTGAGTTCTACCTATTCAAACTTGCCTCTCAAATCCTTCCCTTGGACAGGATCGCTGGGGCTACAGTCCCAGGCCCCAGTGACTACCTGGGGTGCTGTACCATGCTCTGTCCTAAATAACATTAAAATTCAAGTTCCAATTTTCTAACTTTGGTGCCCACAGTGTCTGAGTTGTCCTTGTCCAGCCTTTCTAAGGGTGATGGACAAGCATTCCAAGCACCATCACACTCTTTTAAGACTTAAGGGGATACATACGTATGTATGTTTGTGTTAACATTTGAATGTGCCCTCAGAAGTTCAAGTTTGGAAACTTACTCCCCAAATTTTGGAGATGGGGTCTTTGGAAAGAGGTAAGTAAGATCAGGTGAAGCCATTACATGGGTCCAGTGGTGGCATTAGTGACTTTTTAGGAAGACAGACTGACCTAATATGCTGACTCTGTCTCATGGTGTCGCCTCCCCACCATGTTATCATGAAGGAAGTAGGCATTTGCTGGATGTCAGCACCAGGCTCTTGAACTTCCCACCCCCCAAAACTGTGACCCAAATAAAATTCTATTATTTTTTCATTAGCATATATTTATAGTACATAATGTTTACATTCCTTGCAAGGAGTTGGTACAGGAACATAATACATCTTAATTCCTTTTTTCTATTCTGCATAAATCACCCAACTTTAGATATTTTGTTATAGTGACAGAAAACAGACTAAGTGTGTGTTTCTAATCATAGGAAGTGGAGAAAAATATAACTCAACTGGATTTTATTCTAAAGTGAAGACTATTTATTTACTCATGTGCCAGAAGCAGCAGAAAATCTTTTGCTTTTTTTTCCCCCTGTGTGCATAGTCGAGGTTGTCATCCGATAGGACAATTCTGTAGAGTTCGTATGTATGTAGCTAATGCTCTAACTCTGTCCTTTCCACTCTTGAATCAGGAGAGCAGAACCATATTGCAGGGAAGCCATCAGGTCCAACACTCCACTTTTGGGCTGCTTTCAGTCATATGAGTTGAAGACTCCATGAGCAGGGGCGCCACCATCTTTTCTCATCACCTCCTGCAATGTTGAATGAAAACTTGTGTTTTTGAGGTGAGCGTTTGGAAGAAAATGTTACTTTTCCTAACACTGAAAGTACTTCTGAGTATCCCTGATCACTTATAGTCAAGGGTGTGGAGGAACATCAGTGTGAATACTCTGTCTCTGACCCAGTTAAACAAAAGCAGCAGCACCCGCCTGTCCACAACAAGGGACACAGAGACAAAAGATGAGAGGAATTTTCCACACGATAACTATTTTTTTTTAAATGGAAGCTGTTTGAAAAATAGTACAAAAAAAAAAAAAGGCAAGATTGAACCAGATAATTTCAAACCTAAGATTTGACCTGGAAAATGAATAGTCAATTTTCTCAGCAACTATATGTTACCCTCTAATGAAACTCTTTAACCTCAAATGTCTTCGTTTCTGATAGTAGCATTTACAATAAGAACCCTTTATTACAACTATGAACATAGGATACTGGAAAGTATCTTATATTTGGCAGGCCAAGCTGTAATACTGTACTCAGGAATTCTATTATTAAAATGCATGCACATTCATACTTGAGATTTATTGGTATTTTGTCTTGTTGTGTTAAGTTCTTAAGCTGATTTTTGATATTACTCTTGCGGCATTTTAAAGCTTTTGTGCTTAAACTGCACATTCTTCTGCAAGCATAGATATTTCAAGATGAAGCAGGCAGCGTTTTATAGAATTTCAAAGAGATGAGGTAGCTAAATGATGAATGAATGTATTTACCAAGTAACAGAGATATAAAAATGGGCCAAGATTTTCCTCTTGGGACCATGCTTTTTTTTGATATTTCAATATACATTTTAATATTTTCTCTTGTTATGACTGTCTAGTAGACTGTATTCCCCCCTTATTTTTTCAACTTATTATCGGACTGACAAACTGTACTCAGTGTTATACAGTAGCTATTTTACCCCAGCCAGCCTTTCTTACCTGTTGGCGTTTGCTATAGTTTGGATCTTAAGTGTCCTTCAGGGGCCCGCATAGCAGAAACTTGGTCCCCAGGGCAGCAGTATGGTGAGGTGGTGGAGCCATTAGGAGGTGCAGCCTCCCGGGAAGACTTTAGATCAGCAGAGGACATGTCCTTGAAGGGGATCGTGGAATCCTGGTCTCTTTCTCTTCCTTTCACTTCCAGTCGTGAAGTGAGTAGTTCTGCTTCCCTGTGTGCTTCCGTAGACTGAATGCAACTGGGTCAGCCAAACACAGTTTCAGAGAAAACTATGAGCCAAAATAAGGCTTTTCTCTTTATAAATTAGTTATGTTAGGTATTTGTTTAGTAATGGAAAGCTAATACTACGTGTGTTTTCTATGGCTTCTGAGGATATTCCGATGGCTTTCTTGAGGCTCTTTTTCTCTTTTCTGTTCAATAGACTTCCATTAGCTAACATTCAGCGATGGTTTATAAATCCTGGCGATATTTGTTCTTATCCCTTGACCCTATCAGCAGTGTTTCCTGCAGTATCTAATGAATGGGTTCGACTAGCTCAATTTGGACAACAGACAACAAGCAGAGAAAGTGATGGGTGTGAATAATGGAGATGGCTTGACTCCTTTCCTTAAAATCAATATACACGGTAGGAGATTTAGCTCAGCAGTAGAGCACTTGCCTAGCAAGTGCAAGGCCCTGAGTTCAATCTTCCACACTGAAAAAAATTAAAAATAAAATAAAATTAATATACAGAGCCCACCCAAAAAAATGTATACACACTTCAGTAGTTCATCACACTAGTCCAGAAGGTAATGGCCACCACTTTGAGCACCTCTTGTAATTGTAGAGGCCAAAGGTAACTTGTATTAATCTCACGATGTCTCAATAAATTTAGTATTAAAATATTTACACAAGTATTTCTTTTCCTGATGTATACTTTTTTTTTTTTTTGGTGGACTTTGTATTTAGTGGGGGAAGGTCAGGAAACAGGGCTACGAGGACTGGGATTGCTTCGTATTGAGGACTGGCATTCTTAGAAATGTGGCAAGAATGGAATGGGAATTCATTTTGCCTTCTTCAGCAACCTTGAGGGTGGGGAGCTATCTATTTATTGTTTTACTGTTAGCACTTTCTGAAAAGGTACACTGTTGGTACTGTGCTACTCAGTCAAAACCCACTACAGGTTACAAGTGCAGGAAGAGCTGGGTCCTGGAGGGCAATGGGTCTGGTAGGAGAGAGTCGAAGAGCAACCTGAAACCACAGTGGGATTTCTACCATGTGGCCTGTCATCAATTGCTTGATGCTTTTCAAAAATGTTTTCTTTTGAAACTCATACAGAAAATTTCCACAAGTAATACATACCCTTCATCCAGATTCCCCAAACATTAACATTTCAACATGTTGGCTTTCTCGTTCTTTTTCTCTCTTTGCATATATGTTTATATACATGTGTACACATACAAACTGCACCTCTATCAATATCTGTATTTAGCTTTCTGTCCATATATCTATATCACTTATTTTTTCTTTTTATTTAAAACATTTTTATTAGTACATGTTTGTAGTATAAATTGATTACATTCATTGTGGGGAGTAGGTATGTGTAGGTAATATATCTTAATTCTTTTTGTTCCTCTTTCCCTCCCTTCTCTCCCTGCCTCCCTCCATCACAAGATTCTCTTTCCATTTACCAAAGATCTTTCTCTGTATTTCTTAATGTCTGTCTTTTCTTTAGCTCTTTAAATTGTTTATACTTTGGGTTTTTTATATAAGAGAAGTTACATGATATTTACGCTTGTGTGTCTGATTTCTTTCACAGATCCCATAAAGCCTGACACTTTAGACCTTGAATATGCTTTCTGAGGTCAGTGCGAGTAAGGAGGGGACAGGAACTGGGGTCCTAGGAATGGAAGACATTGATGATGGAACAGAGAATTGGGGCATTCTAGGCAAGAAAGGAAACACAGCAAAGTAACCAGGAGTTAGGAGACTCAGCTTTTAATCTCCTGTCTGTCCCTGCGCTCCAGATTCCTGGACAGCACGGAGCAAGCTACATGACCATTCTCGGTTTTATTTCCTCCATAGTACTTAGTTTCTTGATGTTTAAAATGGGATGATAATGGCATGTGCTACATTAATCTATTAGAGGTGAAGATTCAATAAGATGATGTATGTAAAACTCACAATGTAGAACCTTAGTAATCCCTTAGTAAATATTAATTGCTGTATATTATTATTACTACACCTTCTATGCCCTGGGGATCCTGTGAGTCACCACGCTGTCTGCCACTACTACCAGGACACACCCCTGCCAGCCACTGGGGCTCTTTGGGAAGATTACCGTCTCCATGATGCAAGCTTTCTAAGAAATTGCCATGAGGTTCATTTGCGAGCAGTTGCTTCCGCTGACTGAGCTTTCTTCCCTATTTCTAGGATTATTGCTTTAGGTTCATTCATTCTCTCCAGTTCTTTCTCCCATATTATTATATCTAGACATTTCACATATGAAATCTGGATAAAATAATAGCATATACAGTTCTACCTCTATAAATGATACGGTTTTCTATTTCTGTTATTCTGACACAATGGTCAATGAATAATTAGGATGACTGAGAAGGCTTGGAAAAAGAATGTACTTTCTGTTTAAA
>PVJO010000965.1:160000-195907 GCA_004026905.1 Hystrix cristata | reverse complement strand
TGATGATGACTTACCAGTGTATCACATCAGAAGATGCATAATGTCTCTTTTTTCCAGTTTTGGTGTTGCCAAGTACTTATGTAATGTAGCATCTGCTAGATCTCTCTGCTGTGAAGATGCCCTTTCCTCTGTGTAAGGACTGACTGCTTTAAATGGTAATAATACAAGACAGTGTAGATACTCTGCTTCCTAACCATTTGTGCTTATTACCTGTCATTTTTCTCTAACGGAGTGCTCTTGCAGCCCTCCCCTGTTTAGAGTCACCGCTATAAACTCTTTGTCCCCCTCTGTCTGTAGTGTATGTATATATATGCACACATGTATATATGTATATCATTTATATATATAGTTTATTTAAAAAATTCGTTGTGTTGTAATTTCTGCTATCCGTTTGGTGTTCACAGCACCCTAGATTTGGAAGAGGGAGCTTCTAGAAACTGGCGAAAGCAAGCTTTTATTACTGTATGTTGCATCATTCTTTGATCATTCCCTTGCTTTCTGGCACAGGATATCCCACATTAGGTACAATTTCTCTGCCCACATCCTAAAATGGAGTCTTACTTCAAAGAGCCCTGGTTCTTTTTTTGGTGCTGGGGATCAAATTCAGGGCCTTGTGCTTGCAAGGCAAGCACTCTTAACCACTGAACTAAATCCCCAGGCACCCCCCCTCCCCATGTGAGAGTTGCCTAGAAACCAAGTTCTGGACCCCAACTTGTGCTAATTACTTTTGGCGTATTATTGCATTAAGGTCCTTTGAGTGGACAGTGCTAAGGAATTACTTAAATTTTCAGTGTACTAGGAAAAAAAAGGTGCCATCATTCACCGTTTAGGGTCAGTGAATCTGTTTTACTCTTTGTTTACTTTTACTTTTATATTAAGCTTTTCCAATTTTATAACGCTAAGAACAAGTCATAGTGAAAGGCAATTTTAATTGGAAGTTTAACCACAATTTAAGCATAATCCTCTTTGTATTAAGTAAATTTTGGTGTACAAAGATCATAAGATTTAAGAAGACTTGCCCCATGTCATTTTAGAAAAAAGGAATGGTCCACATTCTTGGTGCAAGTTGTAATATGCAAGTTATTACATGATTAGGTCCCTTCTGTTGAATGACAGACTGGATTGGGATGTCTTATTTTCTTTTTGTTCTTAGGTGGATATTGTGCACTCATTTTTTTTTCCCTTCTGTTGCCCAAGTCAATCAGCCTTTGTTCACCGTCCATTGTATTCAGATGTGGTTCTTCCTCCATCATGGAGGTTTTTTCCTACATCTTAAAGTGATACAAAGATAAACCCTTACAGAGTGAGTCCCTGCTTTCAAAACCCATTTCCAGTGTCTCCAGGGTTTTTCCCCCCAGCCACAGACCTCAGAAACTTAGAAATTTTTATTTTTTTATTTTTTTGGGGAGCAGGGCCTCACTATGTAGTTAAGGCTGGCCCTGAACTCACTGAGATCCTTCTGCTTCAGCCTCCTGAGTGCTGGGATTACAGGAATGCGCCAGCATACCTGGAGCCAAGAAATTTAGAAATTTACAGAAATAGAAAAAGAAGCAGAATTTAGAGATCTTTTATTCAAGCAATATTTATTGTGGTAAAGTACTTACGAAAGCCACTTTACGGGTACACCTCAGTGATACTCATTTCAGTCAGTATTGTATAACCATCACCATCGTTTACAAAACCTTTTCATTATCCTTAACAGAAACCGTAACCATAAGCAATGAGTTTTCTGTTCCTGCTCCCTTCAGTCCCTGAACACTTCTATTGTGTTTATATGAGTTTGCCCATTCTAGATATTTTGTGTAAGTGGATTCTAGATACATTCGTCCCCCTGTGGCTTGTTTTACTTGGCACTTGTTTTCCAGGTTTTATCTGTGTTTCAGCATGTATTAGAATATCATTCCTTTTTGTGGCTGAATAATATTCCTTTGTATGTATAGGTTCCTTGTGTTTGTCCATCTGTTGATGAACTCATGGGTTGTTTCTACCTCTTGGCTATTGTGAATAGTGCTGCCATAACACTGCTGTATAAGAATCTATTTGAGTCTTTGCTTTCAGTTATTTGGAGTATATCACTAGCAGTAGCATTGCTGTCATATGGAAACTTTCTGTTTGGCTTTTTGTGGAACCACCAAACTGTTTTTTACAGTGGCTGGAGTTTTTACATTTCCACCAGCAGCTGTAAAAAAGTTGCAATTTTTTGTCTTTGTCAACACTTATTTTCTGTCCTTTTGGTTGTAGCTGTCCTAATAGGTATGGGAAAGATACCTCATGGTGGTTATGATTTCTATTTCCATGTTAACTAAGGATGTTACGAATCTTTTTATGTGCTTATTGGTCATTTGTATGTCATCTTATAGGAATTTCTATTCAAGTCCTTTGACCATTTATAATTGGCTTGTAACTTTGTTGTTGAATTGTAGGAGTTCTGCACATCTGTATGTTGAGCCCTTATTTGATATGATTTACAGACATTTTCTCCCATTTCTTAGGTTGTCTTTCACTTTATTGATAATGTCCTTCGAAGCACAGGTTTTTAATTTTAATGAAGTTCAGTTTATTTCTTGTTGCCTAGTTTTTGGTGTAATAGATTAAGAATCCATTGTCAAATTTGAGATGTATACCTATGTTTTATTCTGAGAGTTTTAAACTTTCATATTTAGGTTATTGATCCACTTTGAGTTAATTTTTATATATTGCTTCTTTAATTGGAGACGATTCATCTAGGATAATGTCATGTGAAGACTTAGCCTGAAATTTAGTTTATGCTCTCATTTTCACTGTCATCACAGTGTCTTGCTGTGCCATCCAATATGGTAACCACTTACCACCTGTGGCCATTTAGTTTAAGTTTAAAATTCACATTGATTGAAGTTTGGTAAACTAAAAAGGTTGAGTGTCTAGTCACAGTGGCCGTCTTTCACCAGGCTGTGGACTGATGCACTGGACCATGCTGCTGTTGAAGAGTCCGTCATCAGAGGAAGTTCTTTTGGGCAGCACTGGTTAAGAGTGCTGCTGTCTCTTGATTTTTTTTTTTTTTTTTAATGATTATGAATTGTTTTCCACTGTCACTTCTCTTCTCTGCCTTTATGGGAAAAAATGAAAAATTCTGAATTCTCAGCTGTGTTCATTGAAAACTGAAGGTAAACAATAAAGATGGTGTCTCCAGTCTTTATTCTTTCTTGGAAGATGCTGCTGTGCTTTGGGAAATGCGCTCGATACTTTGGGCAATGCAGTGAGAACACTGCAGTGGATGTTATTTCACTGTTGGCTGCATTAGCCTCTCAGGTCATCCTCTTCTTTTCCTTCTCCATGCCCGCCTCACCCCCTTTTTTTGTCCCCCCAGTATGTAGATTGAATCTGGGGCCTTCGTGTACTGCGTTATATCCCTGGGATATAGTGATTTTGAGACGGCAAGTGATTTTGAGACGGAGTCTCTCTCACTAAGGTTCCCAGGCTGGATTTAAATAACTCTTCTGCTTCAGCCTCCCAGAGTGCTGGGATTACAAGCCTGGCTTATTCTTCTGTTTTCCTATTATTTAGTTCTTTTTTTGAAGCATAGGAATAATTATGAAATAATTACTAGAGTGATGAAATAGCAAAATAGAGGAGAAATGTATTCACTAGTACTTAGTTGTTTTTGTATTGAAATGAAATACATTAAGCTTGGTGACTTAACGAAGATATTTACTTGGCTTGTGATTCTGGTGACTGGAGAGTTCAGACAGCACCGTCCAGTGTCCTAACTGACGAGGACCCCTTGCTGCAGGACGACAGGACAGAGAAGACAAAGCAAACTCACCGCATTCAAAAGAGGCCGTGTACAGTGGCCTTCCTCCATAACAACCGTGCTAAGACAGCAGTAAGCCTTCTCTGAGGGTGGTGCCCCCATGCCCGAGTACCGCTCACTGGGCCCTGCCATCTCCGTGATTCCAGCTGCTTCAGCACTGCCAAGCTGTGGGCCCAGCTCTAAGAGCGCCAGAGCCTTTAGAGTGCAGAGCACATTGAAACCGCAGCAGTTAGGGTCCCAAAGTGTGTCTTAGACTTAGGGAGAGAGTCATCTTACTCATAATTGCAAAAAAAAATTTTTTTTTTCTTATTGAAATTATTTTCTCTTTATTTTTTGGAAGACCTCTAAAACACAATAAAGGTCATGATGTATTACTCCTTGCAATAGAACAAAACTGCTCAAGAAAGAAACTGTAAAAACTAAAAATGGGTTCAGTGGACTCTGTTGCTGTATTCTAATAAATTGAATTTCAGATGCATTGCCACAGCTTTCTCCAATTTATATATGTTTTTAAAATAAATAATTAACTTTGATTTTTGAGACAGGGTCTCCCTATGTAGTTTAGACTGGCCTTGAACTCACTTGTAGCCCAGGCTGGCCTCAAACTCACAGTAATCCCCTTACCTCAGTTTCCCGAGTGCTGGGATTACAGGAGTGTACTACTATGCTCAGTTTCCCCAGTCTATATTTGAATCTCCTTTTTCCAGAGTGAGACCCTTCTTCCCTTCTTTCTTCTCTTCCTTTTTATGGTATGGGGAATTGAACCTGGATCCTTGACTAAGCCATACCTCAGATCTTTTTCTTTTTAAATTTTGGGACGGTCTCCCTAAGTTGCCCCAGGCTGGGCATAGAACTTGGTGTCCTTCTATCTCAGCCTCCCTGGTAACTGGGATTACAGATGGGTGCCGCCATGTCCAGCAGAGCCTTGGTTTGTGATAGCCATGTTTATTTATTCACTCTATCCTATGAGATACATGAAACAGTTTCAGAACTCTTACACAACAAACCTTATGATGAAAAAGTTTAAGATTTCTTTGTGGTTCATTTTGCTCTTTAGCAATTAACTCCTTTGGGAAGTACTTTTCATCCTTAAAAGTTACTTGAATTAGGTTTTTTTGTGCAATTATACTGATTTTGATACACAGATTCTATAGTGGATTTTAGTGTTTTCTTTTTTAATCTCTTTCACCTAATTTTGTTTTATGAATATATTAAACATTTACATGGTTCAAAAACCACTATAAAAATTATACTGAGGTAAATTCATTCCCATCTCTGTTCCTACCTACCCCTAAATAACCATTTTTTATTTATTTCTGGTGTATGTCTTCTGTGTTTTATCTTTAAAAATAAACAAATATATGTGCTCCCTTTTCCCCCTGCTTACATCCTTCTTGCACAAAAGGTAGCATTTTTCTATTTTGCCTCTTGTTTATCTTACTAAATGGTCCACCTGGGAATTACTTTGTTTGTAGAGAGTCTTCCCTATTTTGTAGTTGTATAGTACCCCATTGTATGGGTAATCATCACACATTTTGAGTTATATTTATAGACATTTTTGTTTTCAGTCTCTTTTTTTTTGTTTTGTTTTCAGTTTCTTAAAAGTAATGCTTCAGTGAATCACTTTTTGTGTATGTTGTTTCTCATTTGTAGAATAACTTTAGGTGAAGTCTTAGAGGCAGATTACTGGATCAAAGGTAAATTAGTTTACTATATCCATGTTTATAATTACCTTCTCCAAGAACTGTTACCCTCAGTATTAAATAAAAAGAGGTAACAGAATTGAAAGGCCTATTTATAGTCTTAGTAAACATTCCATAACTTATTTGGAAAGGATGTTAATTTTGCAGTTTTCGAGTTCAGAATATGTGTGTTCAGATTGGTTAAATATGTTCAAGCATTTCTTATCCTTGTTCTTTTTTTTTTTTTCCTCACCTAGCAGTTAGCAAGAGACTTTGTATTGTAAAATCTCTACTGTGGTTCTAAAGCTACTATTGAGTGTATATTAATTTAGGATCATAATAACTGCCTGGTCAATTGACCTTTTCACCCTTTTGAAAAAAAATTTCTAGTGATGTTCTTTGCTTTCAAATATCCTTTGTTGGGTATTAGTATACATTAGTGTTTTGTTTTATTTTTATGGTCTAACATTTTGTAACAAGTCTTTTACCTTTAGTCTATTTGTGTTCAAAGTATTCTCTTATAAAAAGCATGTTTTAATATTCAGTTAACATCTTTTCCTTTTATTTAGAAGTCAGTTATGTATACTATTAAATTTTACCACCTTGCATTTGATTATTTTTAAAAATTATAAAATATAACAAAATTTTACCATTTTAATCATGTAAGTGTGCTGTTCAGTGGCATTAATTACATTCACATTATTGATTAACCATAATCATCATCCATCTCTAAAATTTTTTTTATCTTATCTTGTAAAAGTAAATCTCTGTATTAAACAGTCTCTGTATATTTCTCCCCTGCACCCAATCACTTGGTAAATAACATTCTACTTTTTCTGTCTCTGTGATTTTGATTAGTCTGGATATCTCATAAAAGTAGAATCATAGAGGGGTTGGGGATTTAGCTCAGTGGTTAGAGTGCCAGCCTTGCAAGCACACGGCCCTGAGTTCGATCCTCAGCACCAAAAAAAAGAAAAAAAGTAGAATCACAGAGTATTTGTATTGTTTTGGCTGGCTTATTTCACTTAGGATAATGTCTTCAGGGTTTATCCACACTGGAGCATATATCAGAATTTTCTTCCTTTTTAAAGCTATAAGATATTTTACTGTACAAGTGCAGTATTTATAGATTGTTTTACATGATTTTGTTTGTTCTTCTCTTAGTGGATACTTGAGTTACCTCCACTTTTTGGCTATTGTGAAAAATGCTGTTAAGATGGCCGTACAAATATATGTGAAGTCTCTGCTTTCAGTCCTTTTGAGTATATCAGAAGTAGAGTTTCTGAGTTGTATGATGATTCTGTGGCTAAATTTTGAGGGACCGCTGTACTGTTTTCCACAGTGACTATATTACTTTACCTTCCCAGCAGTAATTCATGGTGGATCCAGTCTCTACATACGCCACAATATTTATTTGCTGTTTTTGTTTTTATAATGTATAGTTGCGCTTTAGTTTTTTATGCATTTGTACTGTTCTGAAGGATCCTTTTAGTATTTCTTTTAATGAAAATCTGCTAGTGCAGAATTGTTTCTATTGAAAAATTTTAGAATTGTTTCCTTCATGTTGAAGGATCTATTTGCTGTATAGGTAATATAGATTTTCATTTTTTTGTCACTTAAATATTTTATTCTGTATTTCAATTTCTTTATTTGTTTCTTTTTCTTTTTTTTTTTTTTTTGAGACAGTGTCTTGCTATGCAATACAGGCTGGCCTTGAACTCACTACGTAGCCCAGGCTGGTCTCGAACTTGGCGATCCTCCTGCCTCAACTGCAGAGTGCTGGGATTACAGGCATGTACCACCACGCCCGGCTTCTGCATTCCAGTTTCTGTCATTTTATGTTGAAGTTAGCATCAATGCTGATTTGGACCCCTCCCCTACCTCTGCCAGCTACATCCAGAGTTCTCTTTTTTTAAGTTTTCATCGTTATAACTATGTTGTTTCCTGATGTCATTTTCTTTATATTTCTTTTGCTGGGAATTTTTGAAACTGTTGGTATCAATGTTCCCATCATTTTGAGAAAATCCAGAATTCTAGATTTTTCAAATATTGCTCCTGATGCATTCTCTGTTTTCTCATTCTGTATCTTTACTGCATTGCTCATGTCTCTTTATTAGTGTTTTCTGTATTTTCCATTTAATAAGCGTCTGGGCATTAAATTGTGTATTTTCTGTTGACCTATCATGAAAGTAAAAAAAAATCCTGATTTATGCCATATTTAGTCTCCTTTCAACACCATTTATTGAGATACTGTAATTTTAGATACTTCAGTTGTAGATTAATCATTTTTAATAGATTTCCAGTGAAATTTGCCAGCTTTTCATATACTTCCTTCATTTTCCTGTTTTCTTCAATGTATTTAATCACTGTTATTTAATGTAGTAGTTTGTTAATTCCACTATCTAGATAGCATGTGTGTTTGTTTGTTTGTTTCTTTTTTTTTTCAGTGCTGGGGATTGAACTCAGGGCCTTGTGCTCTGAGTTCACTCTAACCACTGAGCTAAATCCCCAGCCCTGTTTCTGTTTTTGTTCTCTTCTTTTCTTCCCCTTGATGAGTAGTCACACAATCCTGTTTCTTGGCATGCTAGTAATTTTTGATTAAATGCTGGAGTTGTTAGATGCTCCTGAAGATGGTATTTTCTTCTGGAAGAGGCTTACCTTGTTCTGTGAAGGTAGAGAGTGAGCTCATGACCTTAATCCTGTTGGGTACTGTTTGTTTAAGAGATTACCTGCTTTGGGTTCCTTTCAGGGCTTTCATCTGAGAACCTGGTTTTGTTCTTCAGGGCATCTTTTCTTGGAGGCTTCTGAACTCTTAAATTTTGTTTTATTCATCTTGAGCTCTTCTTTCTACAATTTTACTTTAGCTTTTTGGCCTTTGTAGCTTCAGCATTTGAACAAGTTTAGACAGAGGGAAACCATCCATAATGCTTAAGACCTCTCATCTCTCTCCTTTTGTTACTACAGCCTTGTCAGACTTATCTAAGGTTCTGTTTGCTCTCCCAGCTGTATTTGTCTGTTCAGGACCCAACATAATTCTCAGCTTCTTGACTGCCCGGAATTGTCCAAGTGAAAAGCAGCTTCAGATTTAGTACAAAATGATATTTCAAAGATTGTTTTAATTTTACTTTTTTGATATTAGCGAGGGTATTTCCTCCTGCCTCCATTTTTCTACTGCTTGTATTTACTTTAATGACTTTTTTTCCTTTGAATTTCAGAGGAATGCTATTGTCTTGATCTGTGTGACAAGTTTATTACACTTAGAAGGAAGTTCTGAAAGAATTTACTGTAAGAAGTCAGGAGGAACTCAAGGGTAGGATTTGTGTGTGTGTGTGTCTATGCGTGTGTGTTTGTGTATTTACAGTGTTACTTCATGTGCCAGCTGTTAGGTGGTTTGTTAGTTTGTACAAATCTCGTTGTCACCCTTTTAGAACCAGAATCTCTAAAATCAGTTTAGTTTTTTTTTTTCCCCACAGTACAGTGTATTAGGTTGGGTCATTTAGCAGAAGGTATATATGTCTTGTTCCTGCTCCCTCTTTCTCTCCCCCTTCCCTCTTCCTCTTCCTCTCTCTCCTCCTTTCCTCTCTCTCTCCTCTCATCTCTCTCCCTTCCTTTCCCCCTCTTTTCTCTTCTCTTCTCTTTTTCCCCTCCCTCCCTTCCTTCCTTCCTCTCCCTGTCTGTCTCTAAAGATTGAACCCAGGGCCTTTGCACTGAGCTACACCCTCAGCCCATTTTTATTTTTAATTTTGAGACACAGCCTAAGTTGCCCAGGGTTAGTTAGGCTTGAAGGAACTTGTGATCCTCCTGCCACAGTCTTCCGGATTACTGGGATTATAGGTATGTGCTGCCCTCCTGGCTCTTTGCTTGTTCGTGATGTGAGATGGACAGGATTTCTAGGAAGAATGTATGTGAATTGAGAGGAAATGATTGATGCCTGTAGTAAAAGGATGAGCACACAGTCTACTCAGGCAGTATTTCAGATTCACAGATGTAGGCTGCAATGTCTTATTTGCAAGTTAGAAGTCTGAAAAGCATTGGAAACAAAATTATTTGTAAGTTTGTGGCATAGTCGTGTGTTGACAAAATTGACTAGAACTGATGTGAGTGAGGCATTTGTTTCATTTGAATATTCATATGTTTCAGTGCTAGTGTTACTATATTTGATGTAGGGTTTGTTCAGAGATATACATATATATATAAAGTTATAGTATGTGGCTCCTGAGGTTTCTATGTGCCCATAGAACTGTACTACTCTAAAAGGGCTTGTGTGCTTACTGTGTGGCAGGTGAGTATTGTTGAGTAAAGTAGACATGGCCCCTGCCTCATGGAGCTTTCAGCTAGTGTAGTTTCCAGAATACCCAATTTCAATAATTCACCAGGCATGTCAATATCTTAATGTAAATGCTACAGTTTTAAAATTTGAAAAATGTAAATAATTAGAACACTTGGGATTTTGAGTAATAAATACTGAAAGAAAAAAGAACTAATTCGTAGGTAAAACTTGCATTGAATGAAACAGAATGAAATGTACGGTATAAAAAACATGTCAGACATAGTCCAATATTTGTGTAAAAAGAGGCAGGATTACAGTACTGAGAGAATGCCTTGAAAGCCTGTGTAGGAGAAAAATAGGCTAAAACATGGATTAAAACGGTCGTTTTGGTTTTTATCTCAGCTAATTTTTAAAATAACCTTTAAGTGTTTTTAAGAAGTGATTCTATATAATTGGACTTAGTTTTTGGTGGCAGTTTTGCTTTTCAGTATATTTAGAATATGAGTTTGTTTAAATTGAAGTGACTTTCTAACTTTTGTGGTGGTTTTTAACACAGTAGCACTCTGTTTGTTGCAGTTTATCCTGCTGCTAATAGCATATTTTCTGTTAGGACCCTGTAGTCATTTCCTTCCTATTTTGCAGAGGAGTTTATTTAAAAGATTTGTAATTTTTACCAACTTATTGAAAGTACTCTTTTAGTATACTTTGGTAATGACATTTACGTATCTCCTTTATTGACAGTCTGTTGAGAAAAATTATTTTCAACTTAAGTAAGTTTAAGGTTAATGATGCTTGCCTAGTGTCTACTGGCTTTAGCTCCCACTGATGCTTTTCCCATTTGGACTCAGCAGCTTTAAAACCAAAAATTGTAAGATCTATCTTGAAGCTATGACCTAATAAGAGAAGCAAATCATATATTTAGACAGCTCTGATGAGTACATTTTTCAAACTTATTTTATACAGTAACCCATACGGAAGAATTTGAAATTGTAGTACAGTGAGAAAAGTTTTAGAAGTGAAACAAAGCATTTCAGAGATAAGTATCAAGCTTCCAGAAGCAAACTTACCTTTTAGGTTCTGTATTTCAGTCTAGTGGCACTGTATTTAATTTGGAAAACACGTAGGTTGATGCCCCCTTGTGGTCTGTTACCAAAATAAATAGCACAAATATAAATAAATACTGAAGATCTTATTTTATATTAAACCTTTCACTCATTGTTTATAGAATAATTTTTAGAAAGCAACTTCTGAGGAAAACCAGCCAAGGAGTTGTTACTCCTGCTGTCCATACAATTTATTAACCTTAGACCTTAGTAGAATGTCAAATATAATTTTAGCTTTTTAACAATGTTACCTGGACCCTGATGTACAGAAAAATAGGTTGTTGGGTGAGTTGTCCATCATAGTCATTCTGGACATCTAACTTGATTATTGTTAAAAGTGTCTTAAAGATGTGAGATGTGTTAGCCATTGCCCGTTACCTCCCTGTCCTCCTCCTACTAAACACACACACACACACACACACACACACGCACACACGTGTAAATGGTGCTTGGCAAATGTGTTGTTTAGTCATTTGCTCTAAAAGGCCCTGGAGTGGTATGAAGCAGTAGAAGAAATAACAATTTATATTAATGAATTGGTGAATTTAAGCTTGTTTGTTTTCATTGTTAGCTAGGTCTTGTTTGTATGTATGTGAGTGTTGTATTGGAGGAAGTTGAGAACATAGCAGCAATGTTTTAAGAGAGACTGCTGGTGTAATCAGCTGCTTTTCTTGTTGTGCAGTAAGTTTTATAATGGTTGAAAGGAGCCCAAATACAAGAGAATAAGGGCTTTGGTATTAGATAGACCTGGTTTTAAAACTGACTTTATCTCTTACCAGATCTTGGACAGTTGTATAATATTGAGTAAGTTACTTTGTCTCAGAACACGGGTTTTCTCTATCCAAAATTAGAGGTTAAAACCTAATTTTAAAAAAAGAAAAAAAAAACCTAATCGAAATGTTTACTTATTGATTTTGATCATGTAAAGGTTTGGCTTATACCACTATTGTTATAAATCTTAGGTTAAGGCCAGTTTTGAGTTATAAAGAAGGTATACCATATGATTTTGTAGCTACTGGGTTGTTGGTAAACACTCTCAGTGGCAGTCATTATTTTAAAAAGCAGTAAATCAGGTTATAGTCCTTTTTCTTTGCTTTGGACTTACAGCTTTACTATTATATGCATACTTATTTGTAAATTCTTGACTGTAAGTACAGTCATTATATTAAAGAATTTCTGGTCATTTTTTAATAGTGGAAGTCTTCTTACAAACTTTTTTTAAAAAAATGGTACAGTAAGTTTTTTTTTCAAGGAGTAACATTTGCAAATTTTAACAGATTTATCTTTTTTTTTCCTTTTTAAACAGATTTATCTTTAACAAAGCAAAACAAAACTAGTATTGTTCCTCCATAGCAATCTTACTTTTTTGGAGGTCAGCAACGTGGTAGAATATTTTTGCTTTCTTTTTCAATAGTTACTCATAGAACCAGACTCATTGTTTCACAGTCACTTCATTTAGTACTGAAAGGGATTAATCTGGAGTTTTCAGTCAGAAGACATAAGATTATTTGAGGTTAATGTCACAGAAAAACAAGGGTATCCCCCTGGCCTTTACCCAGGTACATTCAAATTTGAATCATACGATGTTCTCCCTTCTAAAAATTTCTTTGCCAGTTAAGTTAAAAGCATTTTAAAATATAAATACGAGTGCTTGGGTTCAACTGTTTTTTTTGAAAGTAAGTGGATCACTATTAATCTTATAAACACAGATAATAATAGACACATCATTGGAAGGTTATTCCATGCATTTTCATATCTGCTTCTTTTTTCTTTCCTCTTATTTCTAATTTTCAAATGTCACTTCTCAAGTCTACTTGAGACCCTCGAGTGTCTGTTGTCCTAAATACTGTATGTAACCCATAAAGACATTAAGTGTAAAGCAGTGTTTCGTTAGTGAAAATTTCGGTTGTAAATTATGAAATGGATTGTTGTTGGTCAATCCTTGAACATCTGTGCCTAGGGAGACTGTTTTAGGAAAGAAAAGGGGTGGGGAATGGGGGAAGGATGGCTAGAACAAAGTAGAGGGTAGACTGGGGGTGATGGCAAGAACCCATGTCATTCTACCAGTGACTTGTTTTTAAACATAAAACGCATATGTGCCAGATTTACATATTTACTAATTAAAAAGGCTTCCTGGAAACATTAAGTAGACTATCTTCTATAACCTTTAACACCATCACTAATGGATATAGCCTAGAAAATTTCATTGAAGGTCCTTTAAATAATGTAAATGATTATGAATATGTAACTAGTTAATATGCAGCTATGAAAGGATTATCATGTAGAGGTTAATGAACATTCTGCTCTTATGGTTTGCAGGGCTTTTCTTTTTGTGCTTTTGGCTCACTTCATGCTTGGAAACACAGACATTGGGATTGGAAAACATCCTGACTCTTCTTGGGTCTCATCTTTTAATGGGTTGTTAAATAGGAACTTTGTAAAAAGGATTTCATGAAGATTTTTTTCTTTTTCAATTTACATTTAATTCTATTTGTCTATTTCATAATTATTGCTAAATCAGAAACAGTGAAATGGCTTGATGTAGTTTTAGCTTGGCTCTTCCAGATGTAAAGTCACTAGTCTATTATATATTACCACTGTTATTAAGTGTTGCTCTGTGATTGATACTTACTGAGAGATCTTCATTCTAAAGCGGGCTTTTTATGCTGAGTTAATGTGTAGTATGGTTGGGTATCTGATTATAGCATGTATTTTGGTGCAGGATTGCTGCCTTAGTGTTTAAAATGTCCCAAAGGAGGACATTTATTTCAGGAATTAAATGTTATAATAGAGGAATTTAGTGACAGATCTAAAAAAAAAAATCTTGTGATTTTTGGGTGAAACACTGAGCATGTATAAGAGACAATATTGCTATTTAGAACAGTAAAAACTAGAGCAGTGTGTTGTGAACCAGATCATACTGCTGTCTTTTTTATGTGGCCTTGGCATTTTGGCTTTTATCCCTTAGTTTCTCTGTCTCTAAAATGGTGCTGTGGTATTCTAGATTACTGTTTAAAAATTTTATTAATTGGTGATAAGTGATCAGCAATCTGTGAAAATAGTATTAATTTTAAAATTGCCATTCAGAAAGTGTTATTTTTTTACATTGCATTTTTCCGATGGTGTTTAGTTTTCTGGGAATATATTGAAATATTTCAAAGGAAAACAAATAACTTTCTTGCTTAATTCTGTTTTAATGTTGTAAACATAGTTTAAATTGGCCATGAGGTGCTTAAAATTTTATCATTGTTCACTGGGGAAAAATAAGCTGTTCAGAGCATCTCTTTATCCCAAGTATTTCTTCTTGAAAATGTAGTAGAAAAATCTAACTGAACTCATTTTTAATACATCAGAATAAAAATTACAGGTGAAAACATTTGGAGATACACTGACAAAATAAAATATTTTCACCACTGTCATTTTTTTAACCAGTGAAACATGGATGTTATGTTGGTTTCTTGTTATTTATAACATTTGTGTATTCTACGAAATATGTAATGTTGAAAACAGGACTGTAGATTGTACAAAATACTAGTTATCTTATATCATATGTCATTTAATAGTTATGAAGAGGGTTTTGTACCAAAGTATGAATTGGAAAGCTGTAATTTGTTCTGCAGTTATCAGCCTACATTAGAGGGTTATGATAAAGTGTGCTGCTTAAAAACTAACGTTCACATCTCTGTGCCTTTGACAAATAAAAATGTATACTGAGATGCTATTAAATCTGTAAAGCTACTGTTCTAGTTTTCTGATATACTGATTTTGTAGCTCTGTGCGTAGCCCTGTTTTTTCATGAGTAGTTATCTGTTTTCATGACAGGTGGTCACTAACTGCCAAGAGAAAATCCAGCATTGGTGAGTGAAAGATGGTTTTATTATACTTCTGAAATACTAATGGGGTCATCTACTCATATTTAAATAATGTGTGTACTGGTCTGTTTCTGTGTGTGTGTGTGTGTGTGTGTGTGTTTGTGTAATCAGTAATTGAATTCTAGTAATCTCCATTTTGAATGCTTTTGATACAAATTTATATTGTCTTTTATCCTTTTCTGAATAACATGTTCCTTGATTTCCTGAAGTTGCATCATTTGTGTTTATTCTGATTTGTCTTTTTTCCTTTTTTTTTAAGTTAGAATAATATTAATAACATTTTGAAGTGCAAACAAATATTTTTGAACCTGACTGATCATAGAGAGCTCTGTTTGTGGACTATTTCTCATTATTTGTAGTAGAAAACTAATTGGAATTAGTTGTTCTAAAATAATAATGGAAGTATGGCACAGATACATTTTCCCAAAGTTTGAAAAATCTAACATTTTGGAGCTTGCTTATGAATTGTACTTTTTTAGTGAGAAAGAAAGCCTCTCTATTTTAATGTGCTAATCTATAGTTAATAGGACAGTGCTTGGTGAATAACATATTTTTCTGTTGCTTCTGAGAATGCTCAATTTAATGGTGAATAAAATCTTATATTATGAGTTATCATGCGGTATAGCTGTTGATCTTACAGATATCAAATTACAATATATCCATGCTGTGTTTACGAAGATTTTGCTGAGAGAACAACAGGAGCTGTCTTGATTATTGTCTGCAGGGTTATTGCAAAATCATGGTAACTGCCCCTTTAGTGGTGAGATTAAACCTTTGGTTATACACCATCAAGCATATAATATTTTAAATTTATTTTAAGAGGCTTTTTCTTCATGCCTGAGAGATCTCCAAGGAAATAATTTATAGTTAGTGTATATCAAATGTTTTTTGGTTTAAATGCACATAGGCTGCAAGCAGTGGATAAGAGTGAAAATCAGCGCAATCTGTACACATCATCTTATTAAATTTTGACTATTGGCTTTCAGAAAATAATCTAAAACTAATAATACCCACTTATAAATAAAAATTCAGGACTTCATTAATTTTCAATAAATGCATCGTTGTAGTTGCATCCACCAGTGGTGTAAGTCTGTCAGCATTTCCATAATGGACCATTTGCTTTTCATTATACATTCAGTTCAGGTTAAAATGTGAAATGCAAGTTGTTGGCTAAAGAATGTTTTTTCCTTGCAAATTTGGCCAAAATGAGCCATTTTATAAATAACTCCTAGGGGAAATTGGATTAATGTGGACTTCTATTTGTTGGTTTTGGTTATAAGGAGCTCAGGAAATTAGAAACAGTTGTATTCATTCATAATAGATATGAGTTTACACAAATTTGTGAATCACTACTTGGCTCATGGTCCTATGGCTACTGGGAGTGTTTTTATTCTGTTATCCACAGTCCATTCTACAGTGTTTGGTTCAAAATAGACACTTAACATTTGGATAAACAAAGAAGAAATAGTTATATGTAAACGTAACCTTTTACTTTACAAATACTATAGCGCTGAGCAAGTTGGTGAGCAGTGAGAGGCAGAACTGGGATACTTCAGAGCAGGCTTGTGTAACCTTCAGTCTCACCAGGTTTCTAAAGCCTTCTAGACTATACAAGTTTGCATATTTGCCTACACGTATCTTGAAGTAATACCATACCTTATCTATACATTAAAGACTAAAAATTTTTTTCAATTCATATTTGCTTTTTATTCTGGATCGTTTCTGCTGTGCTTTAGGAAACAGACTTTTCTGTTTGCCTTTTTTTGAGAATCTATGCCTGGTATCATGATATTGCTAGAATCTAAATGGGCAGTGAACTCATCAATTTATTATATTCAGAAATTGAAACCAAAGTGTCTCCATTCTTCTGAGAGCCAGGAAATTGCTATTTGGGAGCATTGTGAAATTCTTGTGATATTTTTACATTCTCTTAATTCCTCAAACGATAATTGAGTTCCTACACATGCCAGTATTGTGCTGCTGTTTGAAATTGAAAGACCCTGCCATAGAAAGATTCATAGTCAGATGCTAAATAGAGAAATACAATAATTTTGTGCTATTTACAGAGATACGAAGCAAATATAGCGGGAGTTCAGAGGCTGCAGCCATCCTTAAGCATGTCTTATAATACAGATACTAGTAGGTTTAAAAACATGTTGCTTTTGATTCTTTGACCTTTAGTGTTATCCCACTCTGAAACACAGTTTGTATAGTTAAACTCTTACTCTTCGTAAGAGTTTATAGTCATCTTGTAACAAGGAAGGGCAAAATGTAGGATTTTTAAAAATGCCATTCTTATTTTTAGTGTTTATGCTTGTTTGTGCAATTTTAAAGGATTTTTTAAATTAAAGGACAAATAATATATAATCTAGGCTTCAGAAATAATAAAATTTTTGAAAATGTAAAGCAGGAAACAAGAATATTTGTAGGCAAGTAGGAGTGAAAATAGTCTGTGACCGCAGGACCAGAAATTCTCTTCCAAAAAATTAAATTCCAGAACTATGGGGAAGAAATTTATAGTATTTGTTTAGTTAATAACAGAAAGGAAGTATATGAGCGTAATAGCTGAGAATTTGTGTGGCGCTGGTTTTCAAGTTAGTGAGGATTAAAATTTTGTTTTCAGATAAAACTTTTTTTGCCTTTACAATTCTCTCTACTTAGAAAGTGTTATAAAATCTAAATACTACTTTCTCATTAAAATGTAAGTTATGTGTCCCTTTGTTTGGTCCATTAATGCTTGATTATTCTGTTTGTGGATTATTTGTAATTTTTAAATCTTTTTAAGCTTTTCCTCAAAGAGCATGGATTTTGGAGTTCTGACCTACATTTGAATACTTTTATTTTCTAGTTTTATAACCTTGGACAATTATGCTAGGAATGCCAGTTTTTTTTTCCAGTAAAATTCAAGTAGTTAACTCACAGGGTTGTAGTCAATATCAGATGGGATGATGTCTATAGAACACTCAGCCTGGCATGTAAATATTAGTAATAGCTCTTTATTCATCTTTCCTGAAAGATGAATAAAGAAAAATATAAGTAAAAAAGTATATGTTTTGTAAATATTTGTGAATGTTTTATATTCATGACATTATCTTTTTGTCTTCATGGAGTTGGCTTTCTGAGCATTGTTGTTAGAGCTTTACATTAATATTTTAAAATAACTTATTGTTACAAGAATTTCGAACTCAAGGTGCCAGAGAAGTATAATGAACTTTCATGTACCCATCAGTCAGCTTCATTAATTACCAACTCTTAATTTTATAAACTGTATCATTTTAATATCTGTCTTCTATCCCACCTCCAATTATTTTGAAATAAATCTAAATCATATTCCATGGGGAAATACTTCATTATATATGTTTAAGAGATTAGAAAAGATTATACATTAGCCTTTTAAGGTTTAAGTAAAAAATTTTATCAGGCAATATGTTTCTATGTTTCAAGATTTAAGAGATATAGAAAGGTTTAAATGATATATAGTTTCTTCCTACTCTTGTCCCCCAGTTCTCAGTTGCCTTTTCTAGAAGCAACTGTTTTACCAACTTCTTATAAAGCTTTTCAGAAATTGTTTGCATAAGTCAGAGAGATACATATTTTTATTCATTCATTCTTTGTGCTGCCATCCCTTTGTTCAAAATAAAACTATGGGCTGGGGATTTAGCTCAGCGGTTAAAGTGCTTGCCTTGCAAGCACAAGGACCCGAGTTCGATCCCCAGCACCAAAAAAAAAAAACCCCAAAAACAAACAAACAAAAAAAATAAAATAAAACTATGTTAGAGATTGTCCTCAGTTAATTAAATCTTATTCTTCACATAGGTTTTATTGTGACATATGTCTTTTAGAGTTAAATATAGTTTGGTAATAGTTTTTGTTTCTTAATAAATAATGGCCACATCATTGAGACAATGCTCTGCAACTCAAAATAAATACTAATAAGATGGTATATCCTTCATTTTTTGCTCCTCAATAAAATTACTCCATAACATAATGGCTTAACACAACTGCCATTTATTTGTGTGCATACTGAGCTGGGCTCACCTGTGTTTCTCTTACAGTAGTTTGTGTGGGCTCATTCATTTGGTTGCATTCACTGGTGAGGTCAGCCAGGTTGTCCAAAATGGGTTTACTCACAAGAGTGAGTCTAGTGCTGGCCATTAGCTGAGCCTCTTAGTCCCCGAACTCTTAGCTAGCCACTTTCTGTAGTGATCTCAGGGCAGCAGGAATGGAAGGTCACGGCCACAGAGACTCACAAAGCCAGTCCATATTCAAAAGGTGAGGAAGTGACCTCCACCTGTTGCTAGGAAGAGCGACATAATTTATGCTCATTTTTAATGCACTGCAGATGATTTCTATTGAATATGTCCCACAAGAAAAAAAAAGTCTCATTACTTTATGTCGAATTATGGGAATTTAATGAAGTAGTGCATGTGATGCCTGGCACATTCAAATCATCTATATGTTTGGCATTGTTTATAATCATAAATTGTATGCGTATGGGTCGTAAAAATGTCTTGCTTCGTCTAAATCATTTTAAGAGGATTTTAAGTAGTAAAGATATCTACAAAATTTCATGAAGCAGACTTAAAGGAAAATATAGGAGGTATTTGCTCAAGTGTTTAATTTTAGAAAGAGTAGCTTTAAATTTAGACATAAAAGTTGGGAAACACTTTAGCATGTGAATTTTGAGTAAAGAATTCTAAAGCAAATACTTGACATTTATTATGTTTTCTAAGGAAACAGGACAAAAATACTGTTTTGAGGAAAAGAGTAGTTTCTAGGATGAAAATATATATATGATAGTGTATCCGTTTTTTTTTTTTTTTTGTTTTGTTTTTTTTTTCCGTGGTGCCAGGGATCAAACTTAGGGCCTTGTGCTTGCAAGGCAAGCACTCTAATCACTGAGCTAAATCCTCAACCCCTCCGTTTGGTATTTTTGAGGGAAATGCCCACAAAAGCATTGAACTATTTTATTGTAACAGTGCTGTGGTTTATAGTGTCTTTCACATGAATACCTGAAACAGTATTTTCACCAGTTACTTTCATATGTCTCTATGAAATTTGTTTTACTATGCATAATAAGTGAGATACTGATCTGCATACTTCTAAGACATTAAAAAATATTCATCATTCGATCCTCAGCACCCCCCCAGAATATTCATCAAGGTGACTTCATTCTTTATGTGAGATGAATTTGGGAACTATATTTCAAAGTCTCTACTTTACTGACTACAAAATTTTCTTTTACTGTTTTGTACAGAGCCCTTTGTTGAGGCATTGTCTTCTCTTTCTCCTTTTTTCTCTTTCCTTGGATGAAGCAGAGAACAGTTTTCAAACATTTTGGAGATTTCACATGCTTTTATTGTTGGATTTTCTGCAGTTAATGATTTGAATAGGGCAGTGGAGGAATTACATATACCAATCCTTCTCTGTCATTCTTCAAGTTTCTGCATTTTAAAAAGTTTGTATAGTGTTTTAGCAAATAGTTTGGAGGTTAAGTAAGTTTAAAATTTTTGTGTGTGAGGTTTCAAAGCAAATTAAGATAGAAAAATATATAAGATTCAAGTTGAATATTTTAAGTATGATTTTTGAAAACAACCTGAATTAGATTTTAAAAGTTTTATTCTGAGTATAAAGTAAATACATACCTAGTTAAGGAAAGATTGAAATATGAAAAGAGCAAAGGTAAACTTACTCATAATTCTAAAGAGAAGCTAATTCTTTCCTTCTATTTTTAAAACATTTCACTTTATTCCTTTCAGCTTCTTAATTCTGTTTATATATTTGTGTCAGTAAGATCAAACTATGAATGCTTTTTCTCTTTTCTTTTTAAAGAGTTAATGGTTTTTGGCTTATAATTAGAAGTTATTGTTTCTAGAAGTCCTCATGTCTTTGTGTCATGTCTTAGAAGCTATCAAAGTAGTTTAATACTTAGTGCATTTCTGAAAATAAATGGCAAACTTTCCCAGGTAGTTTAAACAATTATTTTAAAGCCTCTCTAATTACAAGTCATTATGTGGAAGATAGTTTTTCCAGCATCCATGTATGTACTTTGGTTCACAGGTTCCCATGATCATCTTAAATCCGGTGAATATCTGGTTCAGGATTCGTTGCCTTTTGTACAATGTAGGATTTTTCATTTTTTTCCTTAACTGTATTGGGTTTGAAAACTATACTACCTGCATGTCAAGGTTTTTTAATTTTCCACTATTTTTAAAATAAAATACAAGGAATGCATTCAGTAAAATGAGAGTAATACATGTGAAAAAACTTTGACACTGTGTAATGATGCTGTAAATATTGCAGAGATTGCACTGCATGACTGAGAGGTGGAACACTGATAATACTGAGTGCTCTTGTTTTGACATAACAAAAGTCCAAGTTCTAATATAGTAAATTAGAATAGATGGGGGTGAGTATCAGTGTATGACTTAGGAAAGTGCGGACCGTAATCAAATTGAGGGATGCTTAGTATTTACTTTTTGCTAACTTTTATTGAACTCAAGACCAGATTGTTGAGGGTTTCCCCATTTTAAAAATTATTAAATATCAGTTGAGTTAAAAATAGTTGGAGGATTTTAAGTATTTGGTGGTCAGAACCAGGACTGCTGTGTTTTCACTGTTAAAAAGTAAAACCTCTTGACAGAATCTCTAACCTGGAGAGATCTACAAGCAAGCTTCTGTTGAAATTGTATGGAAAATATAGGTCCTTTTTTTTCTCAGTTTCTCAAAAGGATCTGCAACCTAAGTCACCACTCTAAAAATGCAAACACAAAAACTTTACTTTTTCTAAAATGTAGTTTAGAAGTAAAGTATAGAAAATCTAAAATGAAGTGGCAAACTATGAATTATGGTGAGCTTTAAGTAAAAACTGGCATAAATATTGACAATATAAGAAAACATTTAGTCGAATGTTAGCTGCATTTGTCTCTGAATAATTTTGTTTTACGGACTTTTGAAAAATTGTAAGTCTTTACACTTAGGTTAATGTGTGTTTTCATCTTCAGGTTATTTCTAGTAACATTTTCTGATGACTCATAAAATATGATGAACATGGATTATTTCATCAGCAAATTCTGATGACATAAATTCTTAGGTTTTCATAACTCAATAGAGTTATTGAAAAAGGATTATACTTCCATATTGGCTGACTTTTGTGGTAGATTTTAGTTCTTACTAAATGAAGCTAATAAGGAGTTTGCCATGACCATATAGGAAAAAGCATACTTCTACTGATTTTATGCAAAGACATTTAAAATTTTAATGAGTATCCTTCTTCTTCCCACCAAATTGCAGAAAGCATAACAGTGTAGGTCCTGTTTTCAAGAATGTTTGTATTTTTTAATGTAACTTTTAATGACTTGATTAGACTATTTAAGAGGATACCTTGAAAAAAAGTAATCAATTCTTCTTTGACTACATCTCTACCTGTACAATCTATGCCTGAACTCAATATTACTCTTTCCTTCATTTTAGAAGTGAAAACTCAGGAAACCTTCAGGCCAGTGAATCTTTAACAAAGAAGCATTGCAAATTTTATAAAAGCGTGTTATATCTGAGCGATGATCCCTGCTACATATGGCAGACATAAGACTTAGTGCCGAGGAGGCATTCAATAAATAGTTGGTGAATTGAATTGAAACAAGACTTTTTTGGATGCTTAGATTGTGATAGATTAAAAATTACTTCTGAAAGAAGGTCATATCTTCACTCATATGTATTTCAGAATCTTTGGGTTTCATCATTTCAACTTAGAAAATCAGTTAAATCTTTGTTCCAGATTAACCCAGATATTAACATTAATATAAAGCCCTCTTTCTGGGTCCTTTTTAAGTATCTCATGGTACAGTATTTTTCTGCCTTTTTGTTTAGCATGTTAGGCAAGGGGAGGGAGAACTATGGGAGGCTTTTTCTAGGGGGAAAAAAGGTTTAATGCAATTTTTTTTTGCCTAATCTAGCTTCTTACTTTAGAGTACAATTTTAGATTATTTCGAAGATGTAAGCTTTACCTTTTTTATTTTTTAAAGGTGGAGATTCCAGTTTTTATATCTTGCCTGAAACAAGGGATATAGAATTTATTTTTTCTTTTGCTTTACAAAGATTTTTCTAAGAGAACGATTAAAAATACAGAGTCCTGTGGCAAGACTCAAAAGAAAATTGTTTTTTAGATGCCTTTTACTTATACCCTTATTATTTTCTGTAAGGAATATTGCATGAGGATATCTGGTACAAATTACATCTTGTTTATTGGGTAGAATTTTAAAATTAAGAATCAAAGGTTGAATTTATAAGGATCAAGTATGGTGAAGCCGAACAGGCAGGTCTATACATACAAGTCAGTAGGCTTGAGAGGTTTAAGTATGTTTGAGTTTAGATTTCCAAATGATTGTTCTAAGTTAATTTTTTGGGAAAAAAAAACCCTACCTCTTTTGACCACTGTATTTTAATATGGTTACAGTGTTCAAAGATTGTTTCCAAGTAATAGAAAAAAAAAGTTCAAATTTTGTTGCAAATACGGGTCTTGTACTTGCCCTTTTAACACTTAATAGTATTTCTTAAAATAAGTTTTGTATATTTTGTAGCATAGACTTTGTGATTTTTAATGATTATTTAATTCCTAAATATTAGAAAGACTATTTGGTGCTTACCCTTTGGTTAGTGCTTTTGGGCATTTTGGCTAGTGACTAGTGCAGCCTTGGCGGGGGTGCGGGGAGAAAGGGAGAGAGGAAGGAGGGAGAGAAGGAGGAAGGGAAGGGAGGGAGGCAGGAGGGTGAGGGGGGGGGAGAGAGAGAGAGAGAGAGAGAGAGAGAGAGAGAGATCCTCAAGTTGTAATTTCTTCCAGAGATACTGCTTGCCTCCTGCTGACCCCCTTCAAAAAAGGATTTCTGCACAGCCTGCATTTTAAATTATCTTCCTCTTACATTTTTAGAAAAAATTCAGAATTTGAAAGTAGGAACGCCAACCTTAAATTGTTCTCCAATGTGTTCACATTCTTGTTCTGGGGAGAATTACTAATGATTTAAAACTGAATATACTCGATTTGAAATACTGACAGATTTTTGTTATTATCTCTGGTTCAATTTACTGTTCTCTTAATGTACAAAGAAAACTTTTTTAAGGAAATTTTTCCCCCAGGTGTAACTACCAATATAGGAAATATTGAACGTTAACTTTAATACTACTTAATCATAGAAGCAACTAGATAGCTGATACATAGTCCTTGAGCGTTTGCAGAGTCAGTTACCTGAACATATAAATAAACTGTTAGCAACCCATAGATTTAATAATGAGTGTTTATTATGTGTAGGCATTATACCAAATCTGTCCTTTATAGACATTATCACATTTATTAGTCACACTCACCCTATCTCCAAAGACCTCTGAATGGTTATAGTTAGATGTACTGAATGAATGAATTTCACTTAGTAGAATCTTAATCTTAGTGGGCAAAAAAAGTCACCCCTAAAGATTTTAGAATTGGCATTTTTTGGCACTTCATGGAAAAAGTTGGTACTTGATGCTGGGCAAAGTCTTAAACCTTTTGTATTTAATTCTCTTGAACCTATGAGATAGGCATTTCAGTTTTACCACTGAAGATACTACAACTAAGGTTAGTTTGTATAAAGTCAAGTAGCAGAACTGGGATTCATTCAAATCCATATTCTTTCTGGTACATGCCCTGTGCATGCCATTTTTGCCATTTTATTTCTATAAAAGTGTAACCATGTTCATTTCCTTAAAGAAATAGAACAAAATTTGATGTTGATTTGTAGAAAAGAATTTTGGGGGAAAGTATATAAAAAACACTTGAACACTAGAAAATGAGACAATGTGCTTAAGAGAATACAAGTCATAAAACATAGGTTAAACATATTATTGTACTTCACCTTGATACAGGAAATCTGATTTCTTTCCAATGTATGGTTTTTCCATCTTTCACCTTATCTTTTCTGTGAGAGAAAATGTTAAGTGACATTTATTACAGAAATATTTTTAGGATACATGATACATATGTGAAACTCTTGAGAATTTAAGACTAAATGAGATAATTTTTATTAATTATGCTACTATTGCTGTTGATGAGCTAAAGGAGCTAAAGAAACCAATTTCATGACATTTCTAGCATAGTTATTTTTATTATCCGGAGAGTGATTACTTACGTTACAGTTTATCCTAATTTCAATTTGACAATATCTGCCTGTTCATTTAAATTAGTTACTGAGTTGGTGAGTTTTTGTTTTTATTAATTTTTTTTTTTTTACAATTAACAATACCCTGTTTATAAAAAAATTCAGTGTTTTGGCTTTGCCTGCAGGTCTGTCTAGCAGGAAACCCCTAACTAAGGGATCTAATTTCCAGAGGCTTGAAAATGGACATCTCAGTTTAGGCTGGTGCTTGGTGTCACTCAAAAAGAAGGGCTGATCCAAGATCTGAATGGGGCTGAGAGTATAGAAACATGACCATCCCTGCTCCATCAATTATATCTTTTGGTTGTTGGAAATCCATTTATTTGGTAGCTCGGATTTGATAAAGTATTAATGCCTTTTGTATTACCTGAACTGTACACAGTTTCTCCTACCCCCTGGTTGATTTTCTGTCACTTTCATTACATTAGTATGAATAATTGAAGCATTGATGACACCGTATTTCTCAGCCTGAAGTTTTCTGATGAGGACTAAAAGCATCTGATCAAACTTTGTGTTTGTGTTTCTTCTTCATATAACCAGTATTTATTCACTCAGAAGCTTCATTAAAATCTTTTCTTCCTCCACTTTGAGTCCTGTTTTCCTCCAAAAATCAGACCCTCCATCACTTTCCCTTCATTTTTATATTATATTTAGTCCAACTGATCCTCTAATTTAGGCAACACTAATTGTCAAAATGTGAGTGTTCTACTTCTAAAGGCCAAAGTCCCTGGAAATTCTCAGTTCTTTAATATATGGTAGAATAGTACTATTACTAAACTTTGTAGAAACAGAATTTTAAAATTATAAAAACCAGTTCATCTGCAGATGGTTCTTGAGTAGTTTGTATTATGATACACAGCCTACTGGAAGAATTGGTAATTTGTATATTCATATATTATTTGGTATTTTTGTCAACAGGAAGAAGGTAGATGATGACTATAATGCTCTTCAAGACAGACTCAGTACCTTGCCTGATAAGCTTTCTTATAATATCATGGTATGTTTGATACATTTCTTTCAAAGTAATAAATTAATTTCTTATAAATATATTAACTTTGTAAAATAATACAAAGTTAATATATTTATGTTTTTTGTTGGGTGCATTATCAATTCACAAATTGCCAAACTGATGGTTTCTATCAAAGGTAACTATCATATCAAGGAAGATTTTTTTACTACTTTATAAAAATCCAATACTTAGAATAGTTGGTAGCTACTTTTTCAATATGTAAATAATTACTGCATTATAGTAACATAATTGTTAGCACAGAATTTGACTTTGGTGTACAAACTTACTACATAAAGAAATGTAACTACAACAGGTATATGGTACTTAGTCATTTCCCGTAAGCCAGAGTGGGAATAGAATAGGCCATATGGTACGTAATTCACAGAATCAAATTCTAGAACACTGATTTTTATTTAAAAAGGTACTGCTAATTTTTGTTTTAATGACATTTACTACTGACACAGTAATCTGTTTGTGAGCCCTGAATTAGAATCTTTCTTTGCATGAACTTTTTTTCTCATGAAGACTTGGTTCTTATTATACCAGCCCAAATATTTTGTAAATGTAGGTAGGTAGACTCACTAAAACTGTTTATTAATTCCCACTTTGTGAAGAATGGCCATTTAGTAGAAATAATTTTACCAAAAATTATTCTCCAACTATTTCATTAACTATTTTGGTTTCATTTGGATTTAAGAATTAATGAAAAGTATAAACACTCAGAGACAATACTACTTTCTCTAAGAGGTATGTCTAAATATGGTACAGATTTATTTTTGTATTTTAACATTGATTTATTAACCTTAAGCAGTTTTCTGTAGATTTTAATATTGTGTTAAATTTCTACAAGGTTGGCATTTTTTCTCTGTGTACAAAAGAAGTCAGTAGTAATGTAGAACTCTTTAATGTTAAGTGTTTCATAAAATGTATTTTTTAGTGTTTGAAATTTTTTGCTCTTTTTCCTTTTAAACAATAGGTACCGTTTGGCCCCTTTGCCTTCATGCCGGGAAAACTTGTGCACACCAATGAAGTGACTGTTTTACTTGGGGACAACTGGTTTGCAAAGTGCTCCGCAAAGCAGGCTGTAGGTTTAGTCGAGCACCGCAAAGAACGTAGGTACCATGTACAAATGATGTTTCTTTGTTGTGTACGTGTTGGTTCACAAAATGCAGAGCTGACGGACTGTTTGTTACCAGAAATACCTGTTGTGATTTCTTCGTTATTTGTAATTCTGTTGAATGAGATCATAAGTTTGAGTAGAGCCAGCATCTGAGAATGAGCTAGAGAATGGAAGATCTAGGTTTGAAATATCACTCACATTGGCATGTTTCCAGAAATTAGCAAGTGTAAAAGTACACATGGTATGTAGACAGAAGTTAGAAAGGTGTAAGAATTGGGAATATTTTTTGGTTTGTAATCAATTTCAGTTACTTCCATAGACCTTTGCTTTTTAATACTTAGGTGAACAGAAATAATTTGCTTTCTGCTTAATGAACGAGGAGAATTACCTATTTACAAAAGTTGGCAATTCTCAAAAATGCTTTTTGGTTTGGAAGAAGTCATATTTTCATTTTATAGACGAGATCAGATATGGAAAGATGCTACCTAAAATGGCACCCTTATACTTTTTAAGTGGTTTGAGCCACTCTGCCTCATTTTAAGGTAGCTTTGGTTTGATTTATCTGTGATACTATAGTCTCTGTCTCTCTCTGTCTCTCTCACACACACACACAAACACACACACGTACACACACATACATACTTTATAGTTGGATGGGTTTGTTTGGGTTCTACCTTATTTGTATTTTAAAATTTGGTTTATTTAATTTCTAATCTGTGTTCATATGTCTACAGTAGCATACTTAATTGATAGTGTGGCATTGTCCCTAGCTGCTTTTCAACCTTCTAATTAAATGTGTTTTGAAATAAAGTTGGGGAATCTTTCTGTTTAAATGAGGTCATACTAGATAGAAAACAGCTGAGTTTTCTAAAACTGAAATTATTTCGCTTATACACAAATGGGTACTAGTTGGACTCATTTACTCTGTAAGATTCTAGGAACTATATTTGGAGACTTTAATTGCAAATCAGCTTCTATAAGTTTCTAATTGATACGTATTTTGATCTTTTGTGACACTAATCAGAATCTTATTGTTAGGTGATAAATCTTTTGGCTTTGCTACATTAAAATAAGTCATGTATATTAGATGAAAGACAATGGACGTAATTCTTTCTTAGAGTTCTTTCTTAACAGAGAAGGCTTTATTTATTTACTGGAGTTGCTCTGCTGATAACGAGTGAGTTCATAGCCTGTTGAAGTTGGCTCCCTTTGATTTTCATATTTCAGTGAAGAAATTTTCAGGATCAGTTAAGAGTCAAAATATTAATGACTTTTAATAAACCAGAATGGAGCTTTGGAGTAGAGAAATAATTTTTGGCAAATCACTTTCCAGTAGTTAAATATGGTTTTGATTCGTGACCAGCCGTGATGACTTTGTGATCATTGTTTATCTAAAATAATTTCAAAGTACACACATATATAATCTAATATAATAAATGAATTTTAAGTTGCTTTATTTATAGTCTCATAGTAATTTATATCATAATTGATAAGAACCGAAGAAAACATTTAGGTATATTGTTGTACATTTATTGAGAAAAGCTACATTTTCGGGATACATCCCGAAACTCCAGTGGATGTCTGAAACTGCAGCAGTCAGAGAATGTGCCATTAATGCCTTTTCTATTTTAAGTAAGAGTTAGTATACATTGTGGCCATAACTTTTGCAATTTGAAGTGCGGCATGAAATCTGGCCAGCATTTCTGTTTCTTTAAAAATTTTTTTTAATTTTAATTTTTATAAGTACATAATGATCACATCCATCATGGGGAATTGGTACAATGTACAGTTTCGTAGATAGATGTTAACAGCTTCAGCATACAATTATTTTTTTCCCCTTACTTGAGAATACTCATCTTTTAACTTAAAAGAAGCACTTACTTTATGGCTTCTCTTTGGCATTTTCGTATTGCTAGCATCATTAACTCTTCTACTTTGGGACCATTGTTAAGTAAAATAAAGGTTACTTGAACACAAACACTGAAGCTATACTGTGACAGTTAATATGATAACTAAACTAGCCAGTAAGTGACAAATATGTGGGTAGGGTTATACAACAGGAATGCTGGACAAAGGGTTGATTCACTGCCTGGGGGCATGAATCCTTACGCTTTTCGGAATGGCACACTATTTAGAATTTGTTTATTTGTGGAGTTTTCCATTTAATATTCATTTTGCATTTTATATTTGACCATGGGTAAGTGAAACTCTGGAAGGTGAAAGGTGGGTAAGTAGGGACTGCTGTATTTTTCTTAAGCAGAAGACTTGTGGCAAGTTAAACATGTAGTCACCTGCTTCCTTGCTGACTGTGTAATTGAGGAAAGTGAAAGGAGGTCTTTGTGTGCCAGAAGAGTAGTCAAAATGAGGATCTGTAGGAATTTAACAATAATGGAGGAGGAGGGAGCCCTGAGGCCAGAGGAAGATGTTTTCTAAGAGGAAGACTGCAAGCTCAATGCCCCTATCATTTGTTTTCTTGTATTTCTGCCAGTTAATGACAATATGACCATCTTTTAAAAGTTAAAAAAATTTTTTTTAAATTATCATACAGTGAAATTGGTTTTTCATTTGGTATACCACGTTCTGTGTGTTAAAACACGTATATTAGTTTGTTTAACCATCCACAATCAGAATACAGGAGAGGACACATCAACATTTAGGACATAAGGTCACACCCAAGCTTTCCTCAGGCTGTCCATATGTGTTCATATCCACATCAGCTTCCGAGGCTTGATGCCATTGATTTGTTTTCTATGCTGTTAATTATGCTTTCAAAAAATGTCATGTAAGTGGACTTCTAATTCTCTGAAGACTGGCCTTTTTCAGTCATTGTATGCTTGAGCTTAGCCAGAAGGCCAAAAAGTGGTATTTTTTTCACTCATTGTAATGCCTCATCCAAATTGTTCTATACATGAAAACCAAATTGTTCTATACATTCCTTTTTTACTGCTGAGTGTTCTGTATTATATGTATGTGTGTATATATATATATATATAGAGAGAGAGAGAGAGAGAGAGAGAGAAAGAGAGAGAGAGAGAGAGAGAAAGAGACTTTATACCTATCTCCCATCGTTTTTCTGTTCATTTGTTGAAGGAAGGATATTGGGTGGCTTCCTTGTTTTAATAGAGCTGTTACTGGGTTTTAGAGTGCTTGCCTCTTGGTTTCCTGGTTCTTTTTGTCTGAAACAAAGAACTGCATGAAACAGGTGAAAACCATGACAAAGATTATTTGAAAAGTGAAGGATAAGGGAGAAACTGGCTCTGCAGAGTGAATTTGGGGTGAATAAAAGAGAGGGAAAATTAAAAATAAGATAAAAATACATCCCGTGAGACATAGGGCTGGCTACGATAAAGATTGCCATTTTTCAGTGGCATCCTGTCTATTTAGTCCACACATTGGGGGAACCCTCAAGAACTCTATGTCCGGGGCCTTGGAAAATTTTAGCTATTTGAATAAATTATAAGAGTTTTAATTTGCATTTTCCCAATGGCTAATGATGTTGAATATTGATTCATGTACTTATTTGTTATCTGTATATCCTTTTTTATCTGTTTAAGTCTTTCGCCTGTTTAAAAAAAATGGATTGTGTATTTTCTTGCTGTTGAGTTTTAAGAGTTCTTTATATTTTCTGGATAAAGTCCTTTGTTGAATATATGGTTTGCAAATATTTTCTCCCAGTCTCCATCTTGCCCTTTTGTTCTCTTGATGGTTCCTTTTCAGAGTAAAAATTTAAAAATTTGAAGTCTAGTTTATTATTTTTTCTTTTATGGATCATGTTTTTGGTGTCACAACTTTTTGTCCAGGCTTCATACTTACAAAGACTTTCTCTTGTTTTTAAGTTCACATTGTAAAAAGTATGAAGATTAAATCAAGATTCATTTTCTGTGCATATGGGTATTCAGTTCCACACTATTTGTTGAAAATACAGATATACAGAAAGATTATATATGAGATTATTCACAGAATGCTTTTTTTAAAACAAAAGTTTTTAGTAAGTTATGTATGATACAAAGTTTAAAGGATATTTACTTATAAATGTGTCCCCCCTTTTCCTGTCTGTAAACATTCTGTTGTCTCCTGTATGCATCACTGTTATCATTTTTTTCACTGTTATCATTTTATCTATCATTCCAGGAATGTTCTTTGTGTTTATAATCATGGATTTATGCATTTCTGTTCTACCACACACACATCCACTCAAATGGTAGCAATTTTGTTTTAAACTTTTTTGGCAGCTTGCTATCTGATTTTTGAAATGACCACATAGCATTACTTTGTTTCATAATTTATTTATCCAGTTCTTTATTGATAGGCTTTCAAGGTTGTTTATTTGTTTTGTTTTGTTTTTGCTATTAAAAGCTGTGCTGCTGTGGATAAATGTGTGTGTGCATGTATATGTGTACAACTGACTTACATTATAGTAAAATACACACAATATAAAATTTACCATTTAAACCATTTTGAAGTGTACGATTAAGTGTCATAAAACACATTATTAACATTATTGGTCACTTATAACCACTATTCAGCTCCAGAACTTTTTCATCTTCTTAAACCTCTATACCCATTAAATTGGTAATTCCCCGTTGCTCTTTGCCTCCAATCACTGGTAACCAGTGTTCTGTTTTATGAATTTGACGATTGTAGCTCTAATGAGTAGACTCATGTAATAATTTTTTCAGCTTAGCATATTTTTCAAGCTTTATCCATATTATAGCATGTGTTAGAATTTTCTATTCAAGGCTCAGTAATATTTCACTGAAAGGATATACCACATCTTGTTTATTCTTTTATACGTTGATGAATACATTGGTTGCTTTATCTTTTGGCTGTTGTGAATAATACTGCTATAGATTTAAGTGTACAAATATCCATTTAATTCCCACTAAGTATAATGACATCTCGGTTTTTCACATATGACCTTTATCATGTTGAGGACATTTGCTTTTGTGTTAGGTTTCTGTTGCTGTGATAAAATACCTGAGAAAATTGGTGTGTAAAGGAAAAATGTATTTTGGCTCCCAGTTTCAGAGATTTCAGTCTGTGGTTGCTTGGCCATGTGTTACGGCCTGTGTCTCGATGTCCCCCCAAAGCCTCATGTGGTCATAGGTGGGTTATTTTCACAGGTGGCCGGATCTAGAATGTGTGGTTACCAAATTAGTCCACTGATTGGTTTGGTGTAATTATGGGATCAAGGATGTGATACTAGGATTAAGGGTGCTGGGATTAAGGGTAGGAGTGCTTCCATTTCGATTGGAAGGTTTATTTTATATTGTGGTTAGGTGGAATGTCAGTTTAATTGGCTTTGGTATCCTCCCAGGAGAATGATGGAGTGCAGTTCTGGGTGTGTCTGGGTAGGTTCTGAAGGTGTGGCCGTGGTGTGCATGTGTGGTCCCTGGCCCCTTCTTCTGGCACTCTTTCCCTGCTCTACTTCCCAGCTGCTGTGAATTAAACATCTTTGCTCCACCATGCCCTTCTGCTGTGATATTCCTGCCTTTGACCCAGCTGATTGTGAATCCTCTGAAACTGTGAGCCAGATTAAAACTTCTTCCTTTTAAATTGTGAGTATTGTGTCAGCAATGAGAAAGCTGACTAATACACGATTTTAGGCTTGTTAAGTTTTTTAATGCTTCTGTCCTATCATCTGTTCTGATCTGGAGACTGTTTTCCTTAGTAAATATGTATTGTTGTTGGGTAGAGTTTTCTGTGTGCATGTCAGTTCTACTTGGTCTGTGGTATGGCTATATCCTTTACTCCTGTATTGGTCTTTTTGGGCTGTTTTATCCTTTTTTAAAGTGAGATACTGAATCTCCAACTGTTACTGTACAATGATTTCTTTTAATTCTGCAAAGTTTTGCTATATATATTTGGGGATGTTGTTCGGTGTATTTGTGTCGGTAATTGCTGTATCTTCTCAATAGATTGAGGTTTTTATCAGTATAAAATACAGTAGTACCACTGTTCAAGAACTTGATTCTTTGCACAAATTTGGTTGCAAACAGAGTTGGACAAGAACTAAATCAAATTCAGTGGTTAGATTCAATGTTGACCTTATGGGGAAATTTGGTTTGGTTCTCATCCAGTTTGGTTTGTGACCAGAATCATGGGGAGGATTGAGTTCATAAACTGAGGTACCACTGTATCCTTTGCCTCTTAAAACTTTTTTTTTTTTCTAACCTGAAATTTATTTTGCCTGATTTTATTATACTTTTTCCAGTTCTCTTTTGGTTACTATTTGTTTGGAATGTCTTCTGTTCTTTCACTTTCAGCCTGTTTGTGATCTTAGATCTACAAGTGAGTTTTTTATACACTGTATATAGTTGGATCCTTTTTGAAGAATCCTTTCAAAAGACTTTATTCTGCCAATCTGTGCCTTGTGATTGAGAAGTTTAATGCATTTACCTGTACAGTAATTACTGATGTACTGATGGAGAAGTGCTCACTTTCCTTTTTTGTTTTCTGTACATTTTATGGCTTCTTTTGTCCTTCACTTCCTTTAATGTTGCCTTCTTTGTGTTTATTTGATATTACATGTTAAAACATTTTAGTCCCCTTCTCAATTCTTTTGTTAGTATTTTATAGGAATCTTCTTTGTGGTTACTTTGATGTTTACATGTAACATTCTAAAGTTATAAAAATGTATTTTGAATTGGCGCCAACCCTAAGAATTTCCTTTACCGTTCCTCATGTGACAAATCTGCTGGTAAGGAACTACCTGAGCTTTTGTTTTTTGAGAATGTCTTGATTTCATTCTTTGAAAGACAAGTTTGATGAATACAGAATTCTTGGTTGGACAGTTTCTCTAATCACCTTAAAAATACTATCCCACAGCTTTGTGCTTAGAAAGTTTCTATGGAGAAATCCCCTGGTAATCATATTGAGGGATTCCTTTCATGTGACATGTCTCTTTTCCTCTTACTGATTTCAAAATTCCCTTTTTGTTTTTGTCTGTTAACACATTGATTAAAGTATTTCTTAGCATGAGTCTTTCGGGGGCTTGTCCCACTTGAATTTAGTTGAACTTCTTGGATTTGTGGATTCATATCCTATTTTACAGTATGTGGATTCTTGAGTATCCTCAAGACAGCATTTCCCATATATATGGAGACTTTTTTACATTAAATTGATGATGAATTTTGTCTGCGTAATGGATATACAGTTGCTCCTCTATTCCCAGGTTCTCCATCCACTGATTCAACTACTGTGGATTGAAAATATGTGAAAAGAAATACTACATCTGTACTGAACATACACAGACTTTTTTTTTATTATCTCCTAAATTATACAGTATAACAACTACTAACATAGTATCTACATTGCATTAGGTATTGTAAGTAATTACAGATAATTTAGAGATACATTTTGGTATAGGCAAATACTATGCCATTTTATGTAAGGGATTTGAACTTTCATGGATTTTCACATTCGTAGAAAATGGGGCCCAGAAACTCTTTCCTCTTGGATTCCAGAGGACCACTATATGCAATTTGAAATACCATATGCTGTCCTATGACATATGATGAAAAAGTATCAGAGTCCTTGCTCTGTTTTTCTTGGTTCCTAGTTTTCATTTCTAATAGGTGATTACTTTCAGTCTTTTGGCTGTTCTTTTACTTGGCTCTTTATTCTTATTTTCCAAGTAATTTGCTTATCCTATTTTCTTGATTTCTTTCAATTTTATGTGTTACATATTAGCTACCTGCCTACAATTTAAGAGGATCTGTTAGTATTTTCACATTTTCTCACTGTCATTGTATCTGTAGTCTTTTTTGGCAGGGAGAAGTTAAGGATCTTGGAATTTCTTAGTTTATTAGTGCATATTAGTTGTACAGAATAATGGATTTTGTTTTGGTGTATTCATACATGTATATAACATACTTTATTTTCACCTCCCTTCTGCTGTCCCTCTTGTCCTTTGTCCCCATCCCTCTTAATAGTCTCCTCTCTACTTTCTTGTTTTCTCTGTCTCTCTCTTTCTGATTCCACATATGAGGGAAAATATGTGACTTTCTGAGTTGGGCTTACTTAATTTAGCATAATGATCTCCAGTTCCATTCATTTCCCTGCAGATGACTTGATTTCATTCTTCGTGGCTAAATGATATTCTTTTATTCATATATATATCTGTCTATCTCACGTTTTCTTTATCCATTTATCTGTTTCTGTAGCTTAGCTATTGCGAATTGTGCTGCAAAAAATTAGTGTGCGGACTTTAATTCTTTGGAGGATATACTAAGGAGTGGTATAGCTGGATCAAATGGTAGGTTGAATTTTAGAGTTTTTTTTGAAGAACCTTCATACTCAGTTTCAGAGTGACTATTTTACATTCCAGCAGTATAGAAGGGTTTTTTTTTCCCCCCTTGCATCCTCACCAGCATTTTTAAATGTATTCATTGATTGACTGCAGTACTGGGGATTGAATCCAGGGCCTTTGCACTGACCTACATCCTAGCCCCCTTTTTATTGTATTTTTTGAGACATTGTCTTGCTAAATTACCCAGACTGGGCTCAAACCTCGAGATTCTCCTGCCTCACCCTCCCAGAGTGCTGGGGTTATGACCATGTGCCACCAAGCACAGCTTGATTTTTGTATCCTTGCTGATAGCCATTCTGACTGGGGTGAGCCGAAATCTCAATGTAGTTCTGATTTGCATTTCCCTAGCATCTAAAGATATTTTCCCAATCCTTTAAATACTGTCGTAGCACAATTTTGCTAAGTCAGTGTTCATGCTTAAAAGTAATGTAATTTCATTTCATTCTTGTACAAGTTTATATTTGAAATTTACTGATGTTACTGTTTGGTGCAAAATTTTTTATGTACTTATCACTTACTCTTCAATCACTTTTTTTTTTTTTTAGGAGCTCTACCACTGGAGTCTT